>PKRV01002501.1:0-14320 GCA_003709505.1 Hyphantria cunea
GGGGAGGGGCGCCACATGCTGGAATAACTTTGTCTTTCCACTACAAACAAACTCAGCAGTTCCTTTTTTTTTTGCTTTGTATTTGGCTAACGGTGCCGATGTCGACAATTCTGGCTACGGCAAATGAATGTAAGACATTCGTGTGTTAATTTAGGAACAATAAAAATACTCCGAAGGTTATCACAGCAATTAATGAAATCTTTCGATAATTTAAAAAGAAAACAAAGACAGTGAGAGAAGAAATAAATGTAGAGGAAGAAGAAGGAAAACTGATTAAAAGAACACTTTAAACAGCATAATGACATAATTTACCGCCAATTTATTTTTATTGAGAGCATACTACATGGAGATAACTCCACGCGGCCTAATTAATTAGATTTTAAATTACATAAAACATTTAAGATAAAAAATATTGTCATAAGCAATACATATTTTTTAATTTTCCTAACACGTATTTTAATTTAAGTTTAAGATAGCAAACTAATCTTAAAATGAAATAAGACGATTTTCGAAGAGATGAGAGTATGATTATTTATTTAAACAATGTTTTATTTAATAATTATATTTATTTTAAAAAGTTTTCTTAGCAATATTTCTTTCTTAGTGCGTGGTATTTAAAAAAGATAGGTACTTAAGCATATAATCTGATAAAAAAAATATTTTTCAAGGAAATAATTTTGTGATATTTATGTATGTATATTGTTTCTTAATATATTTGGTTTACTCGGCATACATCTATACAGTCTTCAGGCGACACTTTTTTTTAATACCAGCTGATAATTTCGTTTCGTTGAAACCGCCAATCTGAGGAACTAACTTCTAGTTTAAAAAAACAAACTACAGATAAGCAAAAATACTGCCTCGGCGACGAAGTGGTAGCGTATGCGACTGCTGTGCTTGAGGTCTTGGGTTCGATTTCTCAGTCGGACCAAATGTTTATATGATATGCAAATATTTATTTCGGCGTTTGGGTGTTTTTTATGTATAAAATGTAGGTTTGTTTGTAAAATTGTATATGTATTAATATTTTATCAGTTGTCTAGTACCCATAGTACAATCTCTTTAGTTTGGGACTAGATGACGTTGTGTGTTAAAATGTCCGATAATATTTATATATTATTTAATAATAACCATAACAGATTATTTAAAAATTTCATTATCATAAAGCATAAAAGTATAGAAACATTCAGAACAGGCGGGTAAATTCGTTTTAAATCACATTCGAGTTTGTATTGTACGTGAGAGCAAAACAAACACATTCGCTATTGCTGTCCTTGTCTCGCTATCTATCAGCTGTTGTTTACAGAGCGAGACAGACACGTTCACTATTACTCTCCTTGTCTCGTTATTATCAGCTGTTGCTTATAGAGCGAGACAGACACATTTGCTATTGCTCTCCTTGTCTCGCTATTTATCAGCTGTTGTTTATAGAGCGAGACAGACACATTCGCTATTGCTCTCTTTATCTTGCTAGATTTATGCAACCGCGTGTTATCTACTATTTACCTGTATTCTTTTCTTGGCACAAGTAAACTTATTTACGGCCTATAGACGTGTGTGGCTTTATTCGAAATATTTCTTATCTATAATTATGAAAAATAATTATTTCGAGTGTCATTTTTTTTAAATAAGCGAGCTAAGACGTTACACATTTTTAATTCCCGACGAAAAAAGAGGGGTGTTATAAATTTGACGTCGATGGCTGTGTGTGTCAGTCCGTGGCATTGTGGCTCTCAAACGGGAGGACGGAGTACGAGGCAGTTTCTTTTTTCATTTAAAAACCAGTTTCATTGCGGTGGTTCTTAGCTATGTTTGGTTAATATCGGTACCAGCAATGTAAGAGTATCAGCTTTTTTCCAAAATGATGTAAGGAATTTTTTCTCGTTCAAGTGCACGCGTGGGGGGTTTTTTAATTATTATTTTTTTATTTTTTACAGCATCTAGCCTTTTTTATTCGCCATATTATTTGGAGTAGGCTACTAGTTCCACCAGATTTACCTGAATATATTTTTTTCGACAGAGCGACCTTGATCGGACTTCCGTAACCCTGAGGGCGAGCTGAATGCCCCCAGAAGTAATAAAACTAGACCAACGATGTTGTCTTATTTTCGTAAAATATTTAAAAACGCAGGTAAAGCTGCAGGTCGAAATAAGTAAAAAAAAAGTAAGTGATTTCTTATATCATCAGATATCTGCGAGTCTCGTTAAAATCGTTAGAGCCGTTCCAGAGATTAGTCGAAACTAATAGACAGTAAAAAATATTGAAAATTGCTTTTTTATGTAAGCACTGTTTACACTTTCATATGCATTTAGTGAAAAGCTGTTATTTTGACATTACAAACAGACACTTCAATATTACTAACTGTACGTAGAGTATAAAAATATGAACAAGAATTGCTCGCTTAAAGGTGTTACGTAAAAATATACAAACAAAAGTCCTTTATGTATATTTCTAAAGAATAATGTTTACAAACAAATATCTAAATAATAATGTAACGAATAATTAAGATCAATAATAAAACATTCTATAAATCAACAATCGTAGTTCAAGATAAGAGAATATCATCCCAAGTGTTACCAGCAAACAGTTCCAGTGCTACCAGTTAGAAAAATTCTATTCCAAAAACTTCCGCTTAGGCATTAGCCGTCTTGCTAGAAACAATTTATTTCCTGTCAAACCTTTTAGACGCATTTTCTTTGGCATTAAATCTCGTCTGACAGGCTTTATTACACGGACATCGCTTTCTGCGTCATTAAATACTTCTACTACATTACGAGCTTCAGGGTCGTGCTCCATCCAGATAAGTTGGTCCTCCTTCGTTCGTTTGATAGGGAATTTTCTAGGAACCTGAGAAATTAGTGTTAATTATTTATTTATTTATCTTTATTGTATATACATAGTACGAAATGGTACAACAGGAACAATCACACAATGTGTATAACAATTGGCGGTCTTATCGCTCTCGGCGATTTCTTCCAGACAACCATAACACGGATATGTGTGTTTCAAAAATTTTAAAATAGGGTAGTTTACATACAGGCAACACACAAAACATATAAAAAATAAAATAAAAAGAAAAAAAAATACAAAAGAAATAGTAGCGATCTATACACAAATGTTAGACACTATTCATATTACACAAACATACTTATACCTACACAAATACATATAGACACTGAAATATATATATGTATGCATACACATACAGACTAGTACAAATAAAACATAAAATTAAAACAAAAATATTTACAATGATAAGTAGTAATCCTTCACCAGCTTTTTGAACATATGCAATGTTTTTGCTCGTCGGATATTATGACTTTTTTAACTTGGACATATTGCTTTGGTTGGTGTTGAGTGACCCTAACGAAGGTCCTAGGTTCGGTCTTAACCAGGAAAAATTATGAGTGATGGGTAAGATTATTTGCAATGTGTCTAGGTGTGATTAACTTATAATATATAAATATATAAGTTTGTATATCAGCGGTCTGGTAATTACAGTACAGGCTCTGTCCAGTTTGGGGTGAGACGGTATTGTATGAAATGTGACGTTGAAGCGGTCAATATATTTATACATATATCTATATATTAAGATTTGTGACAAACATTCTTAATAGCTAATTATGTTATTAAATAACCATAACATTTACGGTAAAATAGGCAGAACAGGCTTTTTGTGCATCGTCTGAAAACCACTTATTGGTGACAACGCATAACATACGCACGGATCAATCAAACCATTAATCTAGTTGACAGTGACAGATGACAGTTGATAGATGACAGTGACTGATGACAGTGCCTGTGACAGTTGACGGTGATAGTTGACAGTGACAGATGAGTGATAGATGACAGTGACATTACACTATGATTTTTCAGACAAAATGAATATAATTCTAGTTATTCCTGATGATGCTTACTTGATATTCAGTAGTTGGTTCCAAGGCTGATGGATATTCAGGCAATTCCTCGCGTTCAGGCGCTGGAGGTATCTAGGCAAACATTGTTTTGGGAAAATCTGCCTTTTGGTACCTGGTGAATAGATAGAAAATTCTTTATTTGCACACCATATTACAGAGTTTTAAGAGAGTATGTTCGTTTGTTTTACCGGGCCATTTCCTCACTTAGCCTCTTGAATCCATACGAACAAACATAAAATATTAATATTAGTTTCATTTGTTGCTAAATTAAGCCTATTTAGCTCCCTGGTCAAGGTATCATCAACGAAAGCATTTAATGGCAAGTGACAAGTGTTCCTTCTCTTTGCAGTGCTGTTGTCCTGGTAGTTCACTCCCTCAGTCGGCTCTTACGGCACCCACGGGGTGAATAGGGGTACTGATGAGAAAAAATATGATTTTTCTTCTAATGATTGTTTAATGATTGATAATAAGAAACATTTTAATCTGTATATCTTTTTGCTAATTTCTCGAACCACATTATTAATACTTATTTTGTTATGGAGTCTGCTTCTGGTCTCAGACATTGGCCTTCCGCGCTACGTTCATATTTTATGTAGTTATCTTTTAATCTTTCATAGTTAAAAAAATGAGCCGACGGAACTGTGAAGGAACGGGTGTCATGTTACTCCAAGTCAAAGGGACGATCCTCCGGCCAGGCAAGGTTATCATGCAGGTGACTACCCAATGGTTGATATTGGGAAGTTGTATGTATGTTAATCGGCGCGAGACCTACTATTGCGCTATGCAGGATTGGTAGCTTCATCGTACACTACGTTAATTCCGTGGTTCAGTTTATCTTCGGCAGATGGCGTTGTCATATGTTTTAGCAGCCTCTGTATGTGAAAGTTGCCACAAAACATAAATCCAATAAGAAACATTTAATTTACAAAAAGTATCAACAGATGACGTTGTTTCAAACAGGCTCTGCACGTAAACAATCACTAGCGATATACATACCATACTAAATCCCAATGGTCTCGGTGCACAGGCGCAGGACCTATAATCTTCATCCATCTTAATATATCGGTTCTGAAATTATAATCTCTTATCAATCATATTGTTGATCTATCTCTTGAAATCGTTTCAAAGTGTAAATGATGGCAAGCCGAGTAGTTACAACATAATAAACAACAAATACAGCAAGTTATCAAAATTAATAAACAACAATTTTATAAATTGTAGTTATTTAAAAAAAAATTGCCATCACTTGATATCTATATACTAAATCTTACACAGTTAAATAGAATTGATGGCCACGAAATTTCTCTAAACGTCAAGTTGCCAATTACTGTCACACTGAGGTCTAAACCTCAGAGTATAGACATATACAAGTAGCGTCAGAGTTGTCAATAACTAAAAAATGAACAATTTAAATCAAATAATGACATACTGACCTTGGCTAGACACAAATAACTATAGAAGCCCTTGAATGAGGCTTTCACCCAAAGGGGGTCCAATTACGCCACGACAAAATAATAACCATAATGAAATATTCTGGTCATAATACAATTGCAATTATTTAATAATAATATATTTATCTTAATTATTAACTAGAATGTATTGTAGTAGGCTGAATGGAATTAAATAAAGCTTTGTTATTTTTATTAGTATTGACATGCTGTTCAAGTGGTGACGGATTTGAATAGGAAGATTAACTACCCACATTCTTCATGTGGGTGTCATAACAGGTGACTAAATGTGAAAACAGCAACTAGAAGGAAAACTTGACATAAACCCTTTTTAAAATCACTTGACCAAAGTGCTTTAGTAGAACAACTCGACTGCCTCATTGATCTAGCGGTTGATGTATGCGACTGCCAATCAAGAGGTCTCGGGTTCTAATCCCGGTTCGGGCCAAAAGTGCTATTGTGTTTTTCTGATTATAGAAATACTTAATAACAGCTCAGAGTTTGAAAGTTGGGGGTCTGAAGCCCCGTGCCTTGGAGTGCACGTAAAACTGTCAGTCCTGCGCCTGATTTCTCCCCGGTCGTGTTGGTAAACCGTCCCATCGGATTATGAGAGAGAGGGAACAGAGAGTGCACATGTGTTTGTGCACACTCTAGTGCACTATAATATCTCCTGCGTAGTTGGCTGGTCTCCGTCTAGACTCACCGCCGTAGCAGTAATCAGCTAGGAGAACATCATCATATTAAAACAGAATCTTCTTTCTAAATAGAGATCCAAGTTCATTAATGGACTAATCATCTAAACAATACCTCTTCCAGTTCTCTCTGATCCCCCAACTGGGTCCTGTCCTCGATTTGAACCAAGTGCAATTAGTCAAGAGTTTCCGTAGAGGTAGACCAATGCTCCGAGAGAACGTAATGAACTCAAACGAATACAGTTTTCTTACTTCACTAATTGTGGTCTGGAAAATTATAATACATTTGTAATTGTTACAGTCCTCGTTAGGGCTACATTCATAAAAAGTTTAAAAGCTTCACTTAAGTGTATTTAAGTCTGTTCAACTGGAGTCACTAACACACTTTGCTGGCTGGTAGTACAGCTGCCGTATAGTATGGTCACGTGTGGTGACTGAGCTGGATTTGGTGATAGATTGAAGATACAGAATGTCAACACCCCTATCCATCCCAGGGGTGTCGTTAAAAGGGTGACAGATGTGGCCATCTGTTGCCCTAGAAGCAGGGGCAGCAGCGGAAACATCGGTGTTTCCACACAGAGGTGGCCCAAGGTGTGTTGGGGTTCCAGGGTTTTCCTTCCAAGGGTGTACCTGGTTCCTCGGCCCCTAGTACCCGCGATGGCGTGCGGTTTTAGTCGGTTCGATTCTGACATACCACCAGGAGGTGGTATTCGAGGGATATCCGCACGGAAAAAAGGGGTTTTGTTAGAGGTGACTAAAGGACACATCACTGCAAAAAGAAAGAAAACTCGAAAAAACACTGACCAGCGTAGTATGATAGTCCAAAACCTGCTTTCTTAGCAGAGGGCTACGTCCAATAATGGATTGGTAAAGGCTGATAATCCAACTTACCTTAACATGGTCGTAAATTCGTATATTAATCATTTGTAATACCCGAGTGTTTTCCAGCCAAGGTAGACGCATTCCATTTATATGGTTCTCGAGTAGGCTCTCCTGAAATATAAATGATAATGTACTCCTAGCTCATCTCAGTGCAGGTGGCTAGTATATACTTGTAACTTCATACCTTATACTGCGGTAGACCAACCACCTCCTCCATCCATCTCACGACATCATCTTCAGACCATTTCAGAGCCGCAGGCAGCGGGAGACTGTCCACCACCTCAGCAGCCAGCTCGTACAACGTAAGAGGGCTTCTTTGACATTCTCTTAGTTTCCTGTTCATCATTTTCAGATGGTCAACACGGTAAGGGTGTAAAGTTTTACGGACGAAGGAATTTGGACATTCCATGAGTCCATTTCTATTCATTCCGTGGGTGTCGTATCAGCTGATTTACGCAGGAAGCCATTTACGCAGGCTGTCAGTTCCTTAGCCAAGTTTTTTTAAACGTTTTAGCTCCCATTACTACTATGGCTGCCTGATGGAAAGCATGAGCAGAATCTAAGAGCGATGGTCACCATCCTCAATGCTAATAAGGACAATACAGCGGTCCACACTTTGGCGGCTTAGTGAGATGCTTTACGATACTTTTACTTTATATGTTTCCCTTTCAACCATCGCTGACTTCTCTTTTCTCGTGTATAAGAAAGAGTATATATGACTAAATTTGAGCTATTCAAATGCCGCTATTTTGTACGAGCTTTTGACAGAGCCAATGACGTCATTGTCATTTTGTGCTTGTTTACTATTCAGTGTTTCAGTTGCTTATTACTTATCAACAATTATAATTGCTATAAAAATCATGGAAGAAGTCATTCACACGTCATCGAAATTATTACAGTCGAAATTCAAATATCATGGTTTGAATTTCGACTGTAATAATTTCGATGACGTGACCATTGATGTCACATTTCGTTTCGACCAATAGTAAGCATTTTGTAAGTTTGAATTTCCCTCCCTTAATTTCATTTTTTATTTAAGATTTTCTGGGTCTAAATAATCATTAAATAAAAAAATATTATAGACAAATAAAACTTTTATGCATAATTCCTGTTGGCTAATATTTTGTTTGACTACGTGACTTAGCGTTGAGATGTAGTTATTGCCATATATTTGCTAGTTTTCATAGGTTTAAGTTTATAGACTGTTAACTTGCATAGAGATCAGTGAGAAGAGAAGAAAAACTAGAAATGAACCTTTCACCAACCTGTCTGGTCAGCATGATATAATATAATAAGCCAGGTCCCCCTTTCTAATGAGATGCATAAGTACAGCAGTGGATCACAAAAACTATAACCTTCCTAGACTAATGGGCTATCAAACACTGAAAGAATTTTTCGAATCGGACCAGTAGTTGCTAAGATTAATGCGTTCAAGCAAACAAACTCTTTAGGTTTATATATTAAATAATATGTTTTCTATCTTTAATATGTACTAGTTTATGCCCGCGACTCCGCCCATGATATACATGGGCGGAGTCGCACGCGCGGTTGGTTATTACGGCAAATAGTAGCCTATGTGTAATTCTGATGTATCAACTATATTACTGTAAAGTTTCATCCAAATCTGTTGAGTAGTTTTATGTGGAAGAACGAAAGTGAAAAACATCTATCCATACTTACAAACTTTACTAAACTAACTTTAGCATTTATAATATTGGTAGGACTTATTAGTAAGTCTATCTGCTACGTTGTCCAACTGACTGACCAACTTGCGGAGATAGATATGACCTTCAGTAAGATTATAGGCTTTAGTTGCGTCAGCTAATAGACATGCGGGCGTACCCGCGGGTTAAGTTAAGCTTAAATATAAATTTACTGTGGTTTCTGATAAGGAGACTCTTTCGGGAAGCAAGAGCATTCTGCGCAATGAGATATGATTAAAACCTTTTTTTTCAACTACTAAAGAGTTTTTGAAGCATTCAAAAGGAGATTTCGGCCTACTACATCACGGTATTTATGGATTTGTATAGGGTTTGTTCGTTGTTTGGGATAGGTTTAGGAGTTTTTACTAGGACTTTTGCTAATATGTAAGTTATTATCGAATCTAAGAAGCATGCTGCTAACTTAACTAGCAAATATAATAAAATCTTTAGGCGTCCGGCTAAGCTCAACCTAGACAGAACCTGTACTATGTTAAGAAGGTTTTTTTATGGTATAGGAATCAAACGATCAAACGTATTGCCTGATTGTAAACGATTACCGCCGCCTGTAGACACCCGCAATATCATGGGCGTCACATTGGCTGTTTGGGTATGGGCCTTCTGTATCCTCACTTTCTCGGTGAAATACAGCGCAGCACTGTTTCACACCGGTTTTCTGTGAGGCCGTGGAATCACTCTGGTCGATCCAGACCTTTTATGCCAAAGCGTCGCTCTACAATTGTAAACTGCTGATAAACATATCTAAATATTATAAAATACACACAATTTGTAGATAATTTACAATCAAACACAGAACAAATGATGGTATTCATTAAACAAAGATTTTTCCTGGGTGGAAATTGAATCCAACACCTCTGACTAAGTATTTTTCTTTACGGAATAGTAGGCAAACTATCAGATGTATCGTCTGATAGTAAGCTATTACCGCCGCCTTGAACACTCGCAACACCCGAGGCATCACAAAGCCGGTCTTTGGAGGATGGAGGAGGGCTTAAGGTATGGGCCCACCGGCTTACTGTGAGACGTGGTGTCACTCCGATTGAAACGGCCCATTTGTGCTGAAGCGTGGCTCTCCGATACAGGTAGCAATAGTCAGTCTTGCTTAGTTTACTCCTTTAGATAGTTTCCAAGATCCACGGAATGAATCGGGGCGGTAATACTCTGTACTCTTAGACCTTCACCACAAACACGATCACAAAAAGCATTATTAAAGTTAGCACAGTGAAACCTGGTTAGGTGGGACCTTGATAAGAGAAAAAAATGTATCATTGAATGAGGAGGCATTATTTTAACGAAATACCGCTGTTAATTGTACTTTTCTACCTGGTTAAATGAGATTAGATATGTGGGATTTTTCGATGTATTTTCTCTATAACATAATTGGTACTCTGTAGCTAAGTGTAACATTTTATCAGTTTGTGACAGGTTTCGATATGTTTGAATTACTTATGCACGTTCTTTGTTTTTATTATGAACTAGCTGAGCCCTGCGGTACAGCAACAACCACAGTTAACGCCGCTAGGAAAGGTAAAAAGAAACGAAAAACCCTTCGTAAAAAGTATCCTACTACGACTACACGGTTGGCCTAGTGGTTTCAGTGGTCGCCACACCGCTTCCTACTGCGCCAAGTGTTGTAGGTTCAAATCCTACATGGGACAACACTTTGTGTGATCCATAAATTATTGTTCTAAGTCTGGGTGTACTTTGTGTCCGTTTCATATATGTTTGTAAAGATCCCAGTGACACAGGAATGTATATTCCTAATGCGGGAGTTGCTTTAAAAAAAATAATAATAATAATAAATAAATCGGTTCTTCCGTTATAGAGTTATAAATAGTGTTACCAACACGACTTCCTTTTACTTAAATAGATACCAACACTTAATTCATAAAACCGAAAATAAGAATTTTAATTAACATTCCCACCTCTTTATATAAAGTACGGAACGGTACATTTCGACTTCAATAAGCCGGTGCCTCCGTGAATGAGACAACTATAATTTTAAACCTATCCCATTGGAAAATTGGATATTGAACAATTCTTTCATCATCAGGCTATCCCAGTCCACTGCTGGACATAGGCCCTTCCAATTTCACGCCACTTAGTTCGATCTATGGCTTCTCGCATCTAGCTCCTGCCAGCCATCTTTTGCAAATCATCGCTCCACCTGGCCTGTGGACGTCCATACTTGCCTTACGTTTGCCGAAACCCTTTTAAATGGTAGAAAATTCTTGATCACTTGAGATTCCAACTAACCAGGTTTCATTGTAATGTTATAATAATCATTCTTACCACACCAACATCAGCAGTAAGTGAAGATTTTGAAAAATCCATTGTACAACGATATTTAGGCCGACATAATTAGTCAGAACACAGAGAAACGTTGAATATAGAACTTGCAGTGTGGTGTTCTAAGCGTCGATACAATTTTTACGATTTCTTCATGTATTTTTAGGAATGAAATCCATGTTTAAAATTAATATAAGTAATTTTCTAGAGTCCTCAAGTCATTTATAAAAACAACAATAGAACTCAAGTAGTTTTAAATCCTTTAGAGTTTAATTTTAAAATGAGTATTTAAAGATCTTTCGTATAAAAATACTAAGAAAGTCTTCGGAATGTTTCTATATCATCCCGCGAAATTATTTTATTACTCCCCTCTAGATACTTCTGTAATGAAGCTATTGGATAACTTCTTCTTCTTTTGATGATATGGCAATCAGCCGGATCAGCTATTTCTGCCAATGTCAAGTATCTCAAGCCTTCAATTCTAAGTCTTCAAGTGTTCGTCGTGATGGAATTAATGATAAAAAATATAAAAAAATGTGGATGACATGAAATGGGGACAGTCTTTCGCAAAACAAAAAACGATCTACCATTGGATAACTTATACTATTTACTATATAACTTATACTATACTTACACTATTCCTCTTTTATGAATGGCAATCAGCCCGATCAGCTATTTCTGCCAATGTCAAGTATTTCAAGTCTTCAATTCTAAGTCTTCGAGTCTTCAAGTCTTCGTCGTGATGGAATTAATGATAAAAAAAAAAAATGTGGATGACATGAAATGTGGACCGTCTTTCGCAAAAACAAAAAACGATCCTACTTTTACTATTATACTTATACTATTGGATAACTTCAATCATTTCTGAATATAATTTTGACATTTATGGCTTTGACAGCAGATTTTTTTATTTTCGTAAACCATAGACTTATAACAACCTCTATGGTTTGCCTCAGGGATTGTAATCAAATACTTAAAATACGAGCATTTCTCAGTAATAATCTAAATCTCGGAAACGTCTCCAACACTTTTTATCAAATTTAGGTAAATCAATTTTCGTTTGAATTCATTTTTAGAAAATATACCAGTAAAAACATTATCGCACTAGGAATTATGTTGTGTCGCTGGGGTCTTTACAAACATACATGAAACGGACACAAAGAACACCCAGACTTATAATTTCAATACGTGGATCACGCAAAGTGTGGATTTAAAACCACAACACTTGGCTAAGTAAGAAGCTGTGTGACGACCGCTTAAACCACTGTGCTCAATGATATTCAAAGAAAGAAAGGTTTATACAGAGAGCGGCAACTGTGGCAAAGAAATTATATAGAAACAAAACCATGACGAAATACAAATACTACGTACTTAAAAATATTTACGCTTGGTGTGTAACCTCTTCCCCCAACCAACCGGACCCGAGGTGGCGGCGCTTTTATTCCTGTGCGCCCCTCTTTGAAGTCTCGAGGGGAGACAAATACCTCACTCCTCTCGCTGACGAGATGTGGTCCGCAGCAGCGGGCCGGCGCCAGTCGGGGATTGCGGATGCCTTTTAAGTTCCCGTGATCCCTGGCGGAGGTGAGAGACGGAACACCGGGGGTTTTAGTCAGTGAAAGTCTGACAGACCCCTTCGCCCTCTCCCCAGGGCGGAGGACATCCATGAGGATTTACCCTCGTGTTAAAAATGGTGTGTAACCTCTTTATTTGTTGTTTACCACTACACCTATGAGAAAACTGCATCGAAGTTAATTAATTAATTGGTGTTTTCTATGTATAATGTGTATGTATTTACAAAAAAAAGTATTTATGTATTTATATCCGTTGTCTAGTACCCATAATACAAGCTCTGCTTAGTTTGGGACTAGATGGCGTTGCGTGTTAATTGTCCGAAGTATTTATTTATTTATTTAAATTGGTTAAAACACTTTGGAGATTCGCGCAAAGACAGAAATATTTACATAGAAATGGTTGTTTTCAGTTTTGTTACTCAATAAAGACAACCTCATTCATGTTTCCTCAATATCTGTAGTGCAGTTACAATTTTATTACGAAATTCAGATTCAGCACGGTAGGGCCGGCTCGACCGGCTCGGTTCTACCCTCGCACAGAAACCAGCGTAAAATGATAGCTGTCGTGTGTCGTTGGTGACAGCGAGACCGGAGGCCCAATAATGCAGAAGCATCCCTAGGCTGCCATGGTGTAGGTCACCATCTTGCATTGTTGCATTGTCTTAAATAAGTATTTTTAACTAAATGTTTTCGCACATTTACCACAAACGCCATCTAGTCCCAAACTAAGCAGAGCTTGTAATATGGATACTAGACAACTGATATTAATACATATATACTTATTACACTATTTTCTTTGTAAATATATACATATATACATACATACATACATAGAAACACCCAAACTTCGAAACAAACATTTGGTCCGACTCAGGATCGAACCCAGGCCTCTAGACAGCAGTCGCATACACTACCACTGCGCCACCGAGGCAGTCATCATGTCTGAATTCGCAATGAGTGTGGTGAGCACCAATCTTGGATTCTGCTTATGCTTTCCATCAGGCAGACTAGAGTCATTTTGTAAGGGTCATACTAAAAAAAGTATATACACGTTAGAAAACGATATACTTATTTTTATCCCAATTAAATGTACAAGGCTTAGATACCCAGCTCAAGAATAGACTAAATATATTAGTACCAAGTATTTGTATATTACAACCAAATTACAATGCTAAATCATTGTTAAGTAAGGGCAATATTTAAAAATAGTGATCTAGAAATATAAAAGGCTCATCAACCTTTGCTGTCCACCGCTGCACATACGCCTTTCCAATTGCACGCCACTTAGTTCAATCTTCGGCTTCTCGCAGCTTCTGGCAGCTTCTGCCAGCCGTCTTACGCAGATCATCACTCCACCTGGCCTGTGAACGTCCTACACTATATTTGCCGAGACGCGGTCTCCACTCAAGAACTCGTCTACCCCAACGGTTATCAGTTCTACGATAAATATGACCAGCCCACTGCCGCTTCAGCTTGCTAATCCTGTGTGTTATTTGGCTGACCCTGATTCTTTGTCGGATCACCTCGTTTCTGACGCGAAGGCTCACACTTGTATATATATCTAATCTAATAGATGGCTGAGCCTTGCTCGAATTTTTTATTTGATAAAAAATGAAACCTACTGCAAACTAAATAACATGAAAATCGTTTAAGCCGCTTCAGATATTTATATTAAATTTATTTATATAAGAATTACTCGTCTTTGGGTATTAGAATATTAGGCATGCAACTATAAATGTTACTTGTTTCATTATAATTTTAAACACGCTTTTGTTACTTTGGTATTTAAACTATTTATG
>PKRV01000291.1:0-143858 GCA_003709505.1 Hyphantria cunea
GTATACACCAGTACAAGAACGCGCTCTTGTTACTAACGCATCACTTGTATACACCAGTACAAAAACGCGCTCTTGTTACTAACGCATCACTTGTATACACCAGTACGAGAACGCGCTCTTGTTACTAACGCATCACTTGTATACACCAGTACAAGAACGCGCTCTTGTTACTAACGCATCACTTGTATACACCAGTACAAGAACGCGCTCTTGTTACTAACGCATCACTTGTATACCTTTAACCGTCCACTACTGGACAGCCTCTGAAGAAAGGAGGTTTTTCGCCTACTATAGCACGCTAACTAGATGAGTTGATATAGGATTTGTGAAAAGTTTTCCTTTCTCTCTTCTGTGATGTTACTTTGCCTAGTTTGCTCCCTTAGTCACCTCTTACGGCACCCATAGGATAAATAGGGATGATGATACTCTAAATTCTTAATCCGTCACCAAGTTAAGAATATTTGTAGTATAGTAATTGAACTTACCACGCTTTATTGTGACATACTACCGTTCCATAAACCTACTCAACATTGTGGGGTAGGGTATCCTTGCGCTTCCCAATTCATCCATACATACCTTTTGTATAATAATACATATATATACAATTGTATAAAATAATACATAATATATATTAAAAGCAGCTAATAAGCTGCTTTTAATATATATATTTACTTACAATGTACTAACAATTTTCCCTTCCCAGAAATTTATTTCGCGATAAATTATCACGCACCTACCAACCCCTTTGTAGATATAAGCCTGAAGATATATGTTTATGCTAGTATAGAAACCCGTAAACGCCAAACTCGCCCGAAACTACCCCGAGACCCAATGATAAAGAAGCATCACTAGGCCGCCATGGTGTGGGTCACCATGCTACATTGTTGCATTACCTGCATTTACAATGAGTATCACCATACTCATTGCAAATGCACCACCGAGGTCACCACCACGACTCTTGGACTCTGCTTATGCTTTCCATAAGACAGAGTAGAATCATTTTGGCAGGGACATACATAAAAAAAATCTTCGAATACCGAGCACTGCTATTAAAGTTTTAAATTAATATTAATAAAGCAGGTAGGGGGTTGTTATATGCAAGTATAAATTGATAATGCATGTAATGCGACGCATAAATATTTATATACAGGAATATATTCAGTTGTATTGAATAAAACTTTTCTAATATCTGTAGGGTATGCAAAAAAATGTATATCCATGTACATACAAGGCTTAGTTTTGATCTTTGTGTAGCTGCTGGGTAAGCTGTCATGAGCCGGTGGTTTGGTGGGTGGTGATACCTGCTGCCATTTACGCAGGAGCCGCCATCGTGTTTCTCGCTGGAGCCACAAGAGCAGCGTTCACTGTTAGGGATCACGTTATTGGATTTGGGAACTTGAGGTAAATACATTTTTTGTGATTATAATTTTTTCCATGCAGTAGAATTTGAATGTAGTTATACTAATATTTCATTGGTTTTTTGAAATGTTATATTCACAAGTTAGAATGCGAATTTCACTTAATATCTTGTCTTCAAGATAAGGCAGAGGGTATCCTATTAATCCCGTCATTTAACTTTTGACATTAGCTGAACAAGATGAAAATGTAAGCAAAGCATGTGTGGGTGTATTCGTTTTATTGAGTTTAAAGTAAGTTAATTCAAATCTTCTTGGTGGCCAGCGTCTAATAAATAAAGGATTTTATCACTGTTCATTGTTCCGCGTGTTATGGACTGACTCCACGAGCGTAAAAAGCGAGTGATCCACGGTGCTATTGTCGTGTTATTTCCAAAAACGAGCAATTCTTCCTACAACGTATCTCCCGTCTCGTAGACTCATTTAAAAATTATAGGAATTGTAGATGTATTAGTCCATGGGTAATGAAGTCAATAAAAACGCGTAGAACGGAATTATAAAGTTCGTTTGAGTTGAGTCGAGTCTGGAACGGTGTTTGGCCCGTCAGATTTGTCTGGTTCATTGGAAAATATTTTAAAATATTATACTTAATGATATATATAAAATTCAGGTTTCCTTAAATAAGTAAGTTAGCATGGTTTTTTTCTGCTAACTGTAAAACTACCCCACTTTCAGTTTAGCGAGTATCCATTCCTTTCTGAGTATATGTAAGACTACCGATCTTAAAAAAAAAACACCATTTCTAAAACGATGTAAGTCTGGAGTGATCGGGATCTCAGTCTAATAGACTCTATGACATTATCAAAGGTTACCGGTTATACGAAAATTATTTCAATCTATGGCATAGAGCGAAACCAGACAGGATTGAAGCTAGTTAAAATAGTGGAATAAGTACAAGCGTGTCAGGTTTCCGAGGACGACGCGAGAGATGGGCGAAGTGGAGCGGAAAAACGATCGAAAGATCAGCTTTCCATCACTGTGTGGAATCACGAATAATAATAAATATAATAATAAATATATTCAGACATTTTAACACACGACGCCATCTAGTCCCAAACTAAGCGGAGCTTGCACTATGGGTACTAGATAACTAATATTAATACTTATATACTTTTTTTTGTAAATACATACATATTATACATAGAAAACACCCAAACTCCGAAACAAATATTTGCAGATCATACAAACATTCGGTCCGAAACAGGAATCGAACCCGAGATCTCTTGCACAGCAGTCGCATTCGCTACCACTGCGCCACAGAGGCAGTGAACGATTGAATCGAATCGTACAGTACAGCGGGACTTAGAGATTGATCTGTTACGCAGGTTAGTGCTCATAGCCTAGTTGCACTCGGTGATTGGAAACAATCAGCGAGGGCAAGCAACGACGGCGCGGTCAGTACCTGGATGGGTGACCGCTGGTGGTATGTTACCATGAGCGTCTCCGTGATTCGGAGGTCACGTTAAGCAGTCGGTCCCGGTTGTTATCATACGATAACAGTCGTGAAGCTTAGTTGGAGGCCTTCGGGCGGCTTAAAAAACATCCAACGGCAAGATTTACGTAGCCACAACGTTGTCTTGCCAGTCCCCAACCCGCACTCGGCCAGCGTGGGGACGTATGGCCTTAACCCTCTCCTGAGAGGAGACCCGAGCAAAGCAGTGGGACATTATGGGTTGNTTTTTTTATATTTAAGCTGCCTAAATGACTCTGCCCTGCCTGATGGAAAGCATGAGCGGAATCCAAGAGTGGTGGTCACCATCCTCAATGCGAAAAAGAACAATGCAGCATGGTGACCCACACTATGGCGGCCTGGGGGGAAGGGGGATGGTGAGGGTGGGCCTCCGGTATCCTCACTCACTCGATGAAACACAGCGTAAGCGCTGTTTCACACCGGTTTTCTATGAGGCCGTGGCATCACTCCGGTCGAGCCGGCCCATTCATGCCGAAGCGTGGCTCTCCCACGGTATAAATTCTCCTTCTTGTGTGTTATAGCGTCAATTGTAGGTGACTATATACCGTGTTGCAATAACAACTCTTTTTTACATCTTAGCAATGCAAACAAAGGAGTAGCTATTTAACCGAAATAACATGCGCTTACTTATGAACGCGTAATAAAGAAAGAGTATGTTGAATATTTTTTTGACGAAGTTTTATATGGCTTAGAAAACAAAGAGAACAAACAGACAATTTTCTTCTTCTTCTACAACTAAAAACACTGGTGTAAAGGACCCTCTCCCCTTAGAACTAGAGAGAAGAGAATTTGAACTCCGATAACCTCATTTACTCTTTGAAAAAGAACGAAAGACGTCCCGACATCGGTTTTTTTAGGCAGGCACAAGTGGGCTACTCTAATCTATATAATAAAATAAAGTATCTAAGTAGCCCACTTGTGCAGAACTATGACTTTCAACGTTTGTTTTGTACAACAAATATGAATTCTTCTCTGGACTTTGATATATTTAAAAATATTTACCACCTAAAATTCTTTTGTTTATTCAAAATAATACATTATATTTGAAATTTTATGGAAATACAATAAAAATGTCGAACCTAACATTATGTTTACGCTTCCACAGAACCATACTAAGATGCATGGGAAAGAAAGTACCTCTAGTCGACACCTCAGTTATAATTAGCAGTAGTGCCCAAAATCTGTCACAAATCAACAGGTAACTTAAAACACCGATATTTTATCACTAAACACTAAACAAAAAGTAAAAGGCTGTCGACAATCGATAGCCTACATGGACGATCGTCCGTTTACTTCATTGGGCTCAATGAAGTAAACGGACGATATGGAGTCATAAAATTTAAGTTAAAATGAACTCTATGAAAGTGCTTATAATATCGTTAGTACAAAAAGTTTCTTTTNTGTGGCCGTGGTATCACTCCGGTCGAGCCGGCCCATTCATGCCGAAGCGTGGCTCTCCCACGGTATAAATTCTCCTTCTTGTGTGTTATAGCGTCAATTGTAGGTGACTATATACCGTGTTGCAATAACAACTCTTTTTTACATCTTAGCAATGCAAACAAAGGAGTAGCTATTTAACCGAAATAACATGCGCTTACTTATGAACGCGTAATAAAGAAAGAGTATGTTGAATATTTTTTGACGAAGTTTTATATGGCTTAGAAAACAAAGAGAACAAACAGACAATTTTCTTCTTCTTCTTCTACAACTAAAAACACGAAGAAGAGAGTTTGAACTCCGATAACCTCATTTACCCTTTGAAAAACAACGAAAGACGTCTCAACACCGGTTTTTTTAGACAGGCACGAGTGAGCTACTTGAATCAGAATGACATATTATTCTGATCTAAGTGGCCCACTTGTGCAGAAGTATGACTTTCAACGTTTGTTTTGTACAACAAATATGAATTCTTCTCTGGACCTTGATAAATTTAAAAACAATAGGTCATAATATTTACCACTTAAAATTCTTTTGTTTATTCTAAATATTACATTATATTTGAAATTTAATGAAAATACAATAAAAATGACTAACCTAACATTATGTTTACACTTCCACAGAACCATACTAAGATGCATGGGAAAGAAAGTACCTCTAGTCGACACCTCAGTTATAATCAGCAGTAGTGCCCAAAATCTGTCACAAATCAACAGGTAACTTAAAACACCGATATTTTATCTCTAAACACTAAACAAAAAACAAAAAGTAAAAGGCTGTCGACAATCGATAGCCTACATGGACGATGGGCTCAATGAAGTAAATGGACGATATGGAGTCATAAAATTTAAGTTAAAATGAACTCTATGAAAGTGCTTATAATATCGTTAGTACAAAAACTTTCTTTTATTTATTAAAATATGTTTTCTCCAGGTCTTCTCTAGCATACCACAGCAGTACAGAACCAGGGCGGCAGATGAGGAATATTGGCATTTCTGCGTCATCAACAACATCGAGGTCGACCACAAAGACTAGTTCCAGCCCTTATAGGTGAGAGTGAGATGATAACAACACATTATTAACCGACTCCGGAAAAAGGGGAGATTCTTAATTCACCACACACATGTACAGTTTTTTTTTACTTTTTATCTCAATACTCGGTCGTCGAGGAATTAAATTATTTCTCATAAAGTGTCATGTACATATCTTCAAAATCTAGTTATTGTGTGTTTTCTACATGTTTTCCTAAATTTTTTTCCGCATAGTCGTAGCGACGGACAACTCCGTCACACGAGTACATCGACTTCAAACTACAACACTAGCGCGAGTGACATGCCCGCGTACCTCAGAGGGTTCGATTCTTCACTGCATACCAGGAAAGATGGTAGGTTTTATATTAGTTATTAAATCACTTTTAGTTTTTGCTTCTCTATACTAGTATCCTGCTAATTTTGCAATAGTGTGAAATTTCATATTTTAATCCGTCACCACACAAATAACTAAAATCTATTTAGAATGTATAATTCTCATAAATTTCACGTGAAGTTGTATTTTTGGATTTGTATTTTATGTAATATATGTATTTTTTTAATATTAGCACACTAACGTTGACTAACCTAACAAGAGCAAAGATAGGGATTAAAGTACCGTGTGAGGTGATTTGCAGTTACTTTCAATATTAAATCGTAACATGGATACAACTGTCGTTAAGATGACGTTACACTACTATAGAAGTTTAACTGATACATCAGATGAAGGTCGTCGGCGTCGCAAGGCAAGTCGAGGCAACGAGGCATCGGGCGAGGCAGGCGAGGCGGGCGAGGAGGCCACCGAGGCTACAGACAGCGACACCGACAGCGCGCGTAGCCTCGACCTCGCCTCCTCCCACTCCTCAGATGACGACGAGACCAGCACCAGGCGCTCCAGCCACCCGCCCTCCTCCAACAGTACGTCATATTTACAACCAGAGCCATCTAGCGGAACTAAGCCGAATCACTATAAAACTACTGGAAGTTTCAAAGCATGATATTAAATTTCACAATAATTTGTGAAACACTACACAATTCGTTTTCGTGGTCTCGACCTTTAGACGTAGTCGTCACATCTTTTTGTTAGAAAATTTGAATACCGCTCTCTACACGATCGTATAATTACTGTTTTTTTTGTAACATGTAAACTTCACAAATATTGCAAGTAGCAGTATTTCGTGTAAAAAGCACTCTTGACCTAGTTCGGTCCCTCGTGACAGGGCCTGTTAACGCACGGCGTCGATTCGGGGAGGACCTGAAATAACATGATCCCGGTCTTCCCAGAGTATGGCGCCAGAGGCTGGTCGTCGGGTTGTTTATTAGTGGATACACCACATACTCCTGGCTCCTGGGTCCCCGAGTAGCTGGAGATCCGAAAGGACTTTTCACCCAAGGATTTACAATGTTTTTTTTGTAATAGGGGATCGTGCAACAAGTGCATCCAATTACCTTCCGAATATCACTGAAGACGCTCCGTTGGCAATACCGCCGAGATGGCCACCACACGTCAGAGAAGGTACTCATCAAAAACCTTTAGCAGTCCTCTGCTAGACAAAGGCCGCTCCTTAGAAAGGGTGCTTTGGCCCTCTGTACCACGCTCTGGTACAATCGGGTTGCGGTTATAGGGTTTACTTCAAGTTTTCCCCCTCGTAACTTGCATAGTTTGCTCCCTTAATCGCTTTTTTTAATAATATAGGTGGCAATCGAGCAGACGTATCGCCTGATGGTAAGCGATTATCGCCTATGGACACCCACAACACCAGAGGCGTCACAAGTGCGTTGCCTGCCTATTGAGAAGGAGTACGCTCTTTTCTTAAAGGTTTGAAGGTCGTATTGGTCGGGAAATATTGCAGGTGACAGTTCATTCCATTATTTTGTAGTTCGAGGTAGAAAGTTCTTTTTAAAGTGCACATGCTGGAGACTGCCAACCCTCAGATGATAGGGATGAAATTTCTGTCGCGAAGGACGATGGCGGAACGGCTTTTTACGACACCCATCGAATGAATTAGGGTAGTGAGTGACACTGTATTCGTAATCAATCCATGACCACTCAGTGGTACTGTTTATTAAATATATTAGTTGATTACTTTATTCCTCTAGAAGAAAGAAGATATAAATATTTTAATAAGTCTTTTATGACAATGAAACTATATGTCAAGATCAAATTAATATGCACTATTAATCCTGCATCTTGTTACTACAATTGTCACTCTCACTGCGGTTGGTCTTTAAATTATCAAGATGTTCTTACACGAACCTGAAGTTGTGATACAAATAGCTGAACACATTTTTGTTACTTCATCAGAACCGAACCGTCCAGAAATGGGTCGCTGGTCTCAAGAGACGGGTTCTGACAACGAAGGAATAAATGCCGGCTTAGCTTCACCATCGCCTAATCCACTTCCCAATCCGGACCTCACGTCGGACGTGTACCAACTTAGCAGACATCGGATGAAGCCTTCCATTTTAGAGAATGTTCATGACACTTATGTAGCCAGTGTTGATGCATCGAGATTACCGCTCGACAACAGGTATGATAGATAAAATGAATTAAGCATGTATTGACTACACGGTTGGTCTAGTGGTTTCAGTGGTCGCCACACCGCTTCCTGCTACGCCAAGTGTTGTGGGTTCAAATCCTACATGGGACAACACTTTGTGAGATCCATAAATTGTTGTTCTAAGTCTGGGTGTACTTTGTGTCCGTTTCATGTATGTTTGTAAAGATCCCCGCGACACAGGAATGTATATTCCTAATGCGGGAGTTGTCTTTTAAAAAAAAAAAAAAAAAAGAAAATAGTATTTGATACTTTTAAACAACAATTTATTTATGACAGTAATACAATTTGAATCTCTACAATGTACAATAATATTATTATCGTACAAAAGATGACGCTGATGTTACCGCTGCCTTTGTTTGTACTTTTAAGGTGCCTGAAGAATAATAGTTGCAAAATGACGGACCGTCCCGCTGTCTGTCATCTTAATAATTAGTTAAAGAAAATCTAATGAGCAGTTATTTGGTTGCCCAAGTTTGTTGACAACGGTTTTTATTTTTTAAATTCTAAATGTTTTTCTATTATTAATGCTGGTTATCTTTCTAACAGATACGGTGTAATGGACGAGGAACTCATGTACGGAATACTACCCAATGACACAGAAAAACAAATACCATATGATCCAAACTACCCCATTTCCCCCACAATGTACAGACTGCCCGGCAACCCTTACGGCTCCAAAACGTACTTGGCGTCTAGAACATCGGACTATGGATACAGCCCAACAAAATATCTTAACTCAGAAACAAATGTCTACGGGTCTAGGGATTTCAGGGATTCGGGAGTTTCTACAAGGGAACATGATGGGTACCCACCGAGGGATTATAGGGATTCAGGGATAGCGACTATGTTGAAGAATGACTATCAAAGAAAGATGGATAGTCACTACGGCGGGGATTACAATGACAGGATGTCTGAAGGATCGGACAAGCACCATCCTCACGATAAATATCTATTCCCTTATACAGGTAGGTGGCTTATTTTTTTTTTTAATGTAGCTTAGAATAAGAATGTACAAAGTTCTGAGTAATTAGTAATTTGAAAGAATTGGTATATTAGATTGGCAACATTATATGGTTAGTCTATCGTGATATGACAACAATGACAACTTTTCCTAAAATACCTCAATTTTAATAAAGAATATGAGAGCTTTACTTTTTCTATCGGACAAAAATGACACATGTGTCATTATGACAAATCCTCGTGCGCGTGCGTGCATGATAATTATACTTGATGCGCCGTCCAGCATTGTTTGATTGTTTTTTGTATACACTGTGTATTATTTTGTCTCCTCCGAGTCTTCATCTGAAACTAGGGTAGGGTCGNATGTTTGATACACATGTGTCATTATGACAAATCCTCGTGCGCGTGCGTGCACGATAATTATACTTGATGCGTCGTCCAGCATTGTTTGATTGTTTTTTGTATACACTGTGTATTATTTTGTCTCCTCCGAATCTTCATGTGAAACTAGGGTAGGGTCGGCTTTGAGTTTACTGTAATACGGCAGAATTTTGTTTTTTTACACAGAGCTACTGTCATCAGACCTTTACAACCCAAATACTAATGGTCCAGTCAAATAAGATATAAAATAGGGGTTATCGCGGATAATGAAGAGAAACGCAATTTTTTTGCCCCCTTTAAAACTCTATTAACTCGAAACGATTGACTTTCGGTTTAACCTATACCAAAATGATAGAGCTTTTTTTTTTGTTTTTTTTTTATATATATATATTTAAGCTTCCAAACTGACTCTGCCTTGCCTGATGGAAAGCATGAACAGAATCCAAGAGTGGTGGTCACCATCCTCAATGCGAAAAAGAACAATGCAGCATGGTGACCCACACTATGGCGGCCTGGGGGGAAAGGGGATGGTGAGGGGGATAGGGGGCGTTGGATTGGGGTATAGGCCTCCGGTATCCTCACTCACTCGATGAAACACAGCGTAAGCGCTGTTTCACACCGGTTTTCTGTGAAAACACCCATAAAACGAAAAGTCACACATCTCATTTGGTCAAAAATTCGCAGAGATATAGCGAAAAAAACGATTTTTCCTTCCCAATCCCAAAAAAGTTTCATGAAACGACAACTTGAAAATAAACTTTTCTAAGCGCTCCCTACACAAAGGAAAAAAAATTCGTTTCGCTTCACTTTGCTACCTGAATATCTAATTTGACTGGACTATAAGCGATTTCGGAATTCTGTAGGTAAATAGAATGTTAGACTTTTAACTGGCATAAATATTAACTTTCTGAAAGTTTACCTAAACAGTACGAAAGTTATAAAATTATACTGTTTATTCAATTAAGTTTTCTAGTGTTTTGTGTGGAATTTAAGTGTGTGTGCTTCAATTTTCTTTTTGTTCTACTTCCAAGCCTGATAGCGTTTTGAAAATCTGCTTTTGACGTTATTATTTTGCTTGCTTTAGCTGAGGAGGACCACGCACATTTGCGTGNCATGTGTCATTATGACAAATCCTCGTGCGCGTGCGTGCATGATAATTATACTTGATGCGCCGTCCAGCATTGTTTGATTGTTTTTTGTATACACTGTGTATTATTTTGTCTCCTCCGAGTCTTCATCTGAAACTAGGGTAGGGTCGGCTTTGAGTTTACTGTAATACGGCAGAATTTTGTTTTTTTACACAGAGCTACTGACATCAGACCTTTATAACCCAAATACTAATGGTCCAGTCAAATAAGATATAAAATAGGGGTTATCTCGGATAGTGAAGAGAAACGCATTTTTTTTGCCCCCTTTAAAACTCTATTAACTCGAAACGATTGAGTTTCGGTTTAACCTATATCAAAATGATAGAGCTTAAAAACACCCATAAAATGAAAAGTCACACATCTCATTTGGTCAAAAATTCGTAGAGATATAGCGAAAAAAACGATTTTTCCTTCCCAATCCCAAAAAAGTTTCATAATACGACAACTTGAAAATAAACTTTTCTAAGCTCTCCCTACACAAAGGAAAAAAAAATCGTTTCGCTTCACTTTGCTACCCCAATATCTAATTTGACTGGACTATAAGCGATTTCGGAATTCTGTAGGTAAATAGAATGTTAGACTTTTAACTGGCTATAAATATTAACGTTCTGAAAGTTTACCTAAACAGTACGAAAGTTATAAAATTATACTGTTTATTCAATTAAGTTTTCTAGTGTTTTGTGTGGAATTTAAGTGTGTGTGCTTCAATTTTCTTTTTGTTTTACTTCCAAGCCTGATAGCGTTTTGAAAATCTGCTTTTGACGTTATTATTTTGCTTGCTTTAGCTGAGGAGGACCACGCACATTTGCGTGCCATCACCCAGTCACCGCAGGTCCATAATAGTGAGCCGCATACAGGTAATTTTACACGCTTTGAGTATTTAACACACAGCCTTGAGCAAAACATTTTAGTTTATTTACGTTCGTTGAGCTAAAGGAGTGTTTTTTTTGTATTTGTTTGTGTTTTTATGAAGTAAGATGAGAGAGTGTATTTTTTCTCATTCCTATGTGTAACATCTTTAACCAGATTGTGTCTAGTAATCATAAACAAGGTTAACATGAAGTACGTATGATAATTAAATCTTCAAGTTTTATTCTATTCAAATATTTCATGTTGCCTTTTAATTTTTTTCTAACAAATAAAACTGTAATCATGGCTCGAAGCTAACGGGTATTTGAATCGTGTTAGCTTATTTTCTGCCAAATCGTTTCCGAGGATACCATAAATCACAAAACACTTATTGAAACCATCCAAAGATTGACTATTGAAACTATTAAGATTACCTTATCAGGTCTGGCCGTATTAAGCCCTACTGTTTGTGAGAATTTAATATATGTCTACCCACATAAAGTTTATGGTGGGTTTGCCCTCCTAAGTTAATTTATCTATTTTTATTCTTAACTATTCATTCAATTTCATAGGATACACCGGGTTTTATTAATGCAATAAAAACCTACTGCATTTTTTTTCTTATACCTGAAATCCTTTTCTAGGGGAATCTCAACAGCAACAGATGGGGGCGCCACTAGCTAGTATGGGAGAGACCAGCGAGTAAGTTGTATTAAATTACTGAATTCTAATTCGATATGGTGCATGGGTATCTTGTGTGCATGCTTCTTAACTTACTCTGCAGAATCCCGTTCATTAAAAAAAAATGCAGACCAATTATTTAAATGGGTTTATCGTCTGCCCTCAGTACTATTTATTTTGCATAAATATATGTCAAGTTATACATATACATATATTTTTGCTAAAATTATGAAAAGTTAATAATAAATATGGGATTCTGTAACTCAATTATCAAAGGGTCATTTATTAAAATGTGTTATTCGTTGTTAGTATTTTAATTCCTAATTTGAATTTTAACGAACAACGTTTTATTAATTGCTTGAAAACGTTTTGGACATCGATTTGAAGAAATGAAAGTTTTGGAGTTTCATTCTTATAATACTTTACCCAAAAAAGTAATGAATGGCCTTTACGACCCAACAATTCTGTGTCAACTTTGAAATCCAGTCATACATAAACTTGTCAATAGATGGTGGCGGTTGTATGAGAAACACTCATTGTAAATCATCTTTTGCTTTGCTAACCGGTGGTGTTGCCGCGCGCAAAATCATCTTCAACCATTTTAGGGAAGAGGTAATATGATTCTTAATTTCATACTAGTCTATATATTAATTTATTTACAATATCGATGATTAAATCTGCATGATATTATTTTGATATCTACGTTATTATTATTATTTCATATATTGGTGATGCTTTACCTTCTATGATAACTGGTTTTCTGTTGTTTTTAAATACTCGGAATGTTTTTTGTATTATAAATATTGTATGAATTAATTTATGTATCTGTGTATTTATAGGAAATCTACTACTGAAGATGATGCAGAGACAAGAGTATAACAACTATGTTATTAGTACAAGATTTCCAATGAATCTCAATTAGTTATTATTTTATACTTCGTAGTACTCTTACAATGATTAGTGTTAATTTACGCAAAGACTGCCAACCACTCAGTACCCACTGCCATAGTGTAGAATAATGAGTATTTATTTTGATTTTTTTGTTTGTGCTTTAAGTAGAAACTATAGTGGAACTGATGTAGAGTTTAGTGTTATAATACTCATAATTTTTGGCGGGTTTAACGATTTACAAGTCTGCTCTTAGATGTAATTGTGTGAACAAATAGAACATGTTAAGTTACAAGAAATTATTTGATTAAAATTGCTTAATAAAAGCTAAAGAATTGGGTACAATTTTGAATGTGAAGTGAAAACTTTGAATACTTCAACTTTGATTTTAATTCATGTATGTTAGGCTCTGAAAATCCTCACTCAGATAGTCTTAGTGTTCAAGAACTTGTATGAATCAATATTATTATTGTTTGGTATGAATGATAAAATAGTAATGCTTTAAGCCTAAAGGACATTGAAAGTCAGTTATGTAAATAGTTAGCTAAAGCATTTGATCAAGAACTTACCGATTTATGTTCAATATTACACCATATTTCTTTTCATTTTAATATTTAGAAAAGATATAGTAATAACATACCTATTTTGAAACCATCTGTAACTCGTTAAGGGGCTCTGTGTTAACATAGTTTTTGGGTAAAAATTGAGAAAGTTCTTTGGACATAGAATAGAGCAAATATGAATTACTATTATTTTTATATAAGAAAACCAAAAGTATCGTTTGTAAACAACTTATTTAGAATTAAGATAATATGTAGAATGAATTTGTCGTTTCCTTATTAGTGTGAAAGCGGTGTGATAGAAATACAATATGACTAGACAACGTTCGTTTTAAATCGGGATTTTAAAAAGCCCTTTTTTGTTTAGATGTTTCAGATTGTTATTTTTTTTAATGGATTTAATACAAATAATTCAATTGCAATTTTTTATGTATAAAGAGTGTTGCGTGCATTACTAGCATTTTAACGAAGAGTCCACCTATTTTGTAAATAAATAGATTTTTACACGTTTTGTAGTTTAAGTAGGATTTACGATAATAGTGGAATATTAAGTGAAAGCTTTATTTAGATATTCTCTAGTATCAGATTGCCATATTTAATATTTAATGAGTTTTTAGGATGCACTATAAATATGAACAAAGTTATTGAATATCTAATATGCTAGTGATTGCTAAAAGAAAAAGTCAGGCGTTTTTCGTATTTTGAATCCTTAAAAGTGGCAATTTGTCTTAGAAATGGCTATAACAGTCATTTCTTTAGATAACATTAATTTAAAAGTAGTTTTATAAAAAAACATTAGCAAATGAAATGATTATATATTTTATAAAATTGTGCACATGAAAAATTTACCGTTACCCGTGCCGAATATTTAATGCAACATTAAACTTTTCTACTTCGATAATATGTACTTTTATATAATTTAGTAATGTGTTACTATGTAAGTCAATGTCGAAAAATAAACAATGACGCCATGTATTTTTCAGTAACCTAACATTCCATGTATTCGTGCTCAAATGTACCTACGCTGTATATATTAGGAACAAATTCACATTGCTTTGTAGTATTTATACATCTACCACTTTCATAAAAAAAACTCAATTTTCTTTTGATCGTTAGACATGTATTTTATCTTACCACGTTTTGTGTGTAATTTTTTGTAATTAATTTTCAATGTCTAAAAATAGTGGTACAAACTTTGATTGTTTATAATGAAATAAAATATTTTATTGCTAAAATTATTTTTTGTTTTATTTAACTACTTACCTTACTTAAATAAATATGTAGTCTATACAAATGAATAAAATTAGAGTGTCTGCTTGTATTGTATATATTATATAGAAAAATCGCTATTTACTATATTCATGATACATAAACTAAAATATATTTTTTTTAATTTTTGTCTGTCGGTCTGTCTTTCTGTTTGTTCCGGCTAATCTCTGGAATGGCTGGACCGATGTTGACGGGACTTTCACTGACAGATAAGACAGATGTAATACGGAGTAATTTAGGCAAATTCTTTTTAGACTGGCTTTGCCCCGTTTTGTTACACACGGTTGTACATGTACAGCAATAACCGCGGGTTACACCGCTGGGCTCAGCTAGTATATTATATAATTTTTATGCACATTGCTGAACAAAGAATTCCATTTCCAAGCCATTATTTCCATTCCGCCGTCTCAAGGTAGTAGTAGTCAGGGAATCAGGTACCTCGGGCCATCTACTTATCTAGATCTCCTTCTCCTGAGTGGCAACTTTGATGAAACCAGGGCGCGTGCGCTCCTTAGCGCGTCGCATTATCACTCAAGCCTGCTTCAGCTACAGTGACAGATGGCTTCCCCTAAGGATTGCACTTATGGAGGGTGGAAATCGTTTTGCGTCCTCCGGAACCTGAATCGTCTGCGGTACTAGCTTCGTTCCCGGGCTTGGTGGACTGGGAGAGTACTTTGCAAGCATAACTTGCTCGCAGAAGGAGGCGGTGAAGTTCCACGCGCTCTCGCACTCTCCGCACCATGACCGCAATCATATAACCGAACGGGAGAATGCCCACTTCGATTGCCCCAACGAGATGACATCCCGGCGGAGCCCTAGCAGGGTACAATTATAAATTTGACCCTGGACATTAGAGGTGTATCTATTTAATAAAATCAAGGCAATGTAAATTTTAATTTATCACTTTAGTCATCAAGAAAACATCAATATCGCGAGAGCTAGTAAAATAAACATTTATTTATTAAAATGTTACTAATTACTGTCTAAAAAGGTTATTTTTAAGAAAACAATAAATTATCTTCACATAACGCTATCTACAGATAAAAGATTTAACGTAACGTCCGATAATATTTGATTACGTTATAGATCACATATATACCTATAAAATCGCAGCTACTGTAGTTTGTTTAAAAGCAATACTTACTTTATGAGTATCAGTATACCCATAAAGCATTAATCTGTTTTATTTCATTGACCGTTACTTAGGTATATTAGTTTAGAAATGTATAGGTCAACATAGGTATATAATTATGACAGCCGCTGACGCATTTTGAAGTCGCATTCACAAATAAAAAAAAAATGAAGATCGTTTTTTGTTTTTGCGAAAGACGGTCCCCATTTCATGTCATCCACGTTTTTTATATTTTTTTATCATTAATTCCATCACGACGAAGACTTGAAGACTCGAAGACTTAGAATTAAAGACTTGAAATACTTGACGTTGGCAGAAATAGCTGATCCGGCTGATTGCCATATCATCAAAAGAAGAATAAAAAAAATGAATCATAGAAAAAAGTCGCTGATAGACTAACTAATCCATCAAGAGGTTAAGAGGAGAATGAGGCAAATTCATCGNGTTCATCTTCACCACTTAATTATCCCGTGGGTGTAGTCAGACCTGACCAAGGGAGAAAAATACTCGGGAAATCAACACTGCAGAGTGGAGAAAAACTTGACACCAACTCAATATACCCACTCTTCCGAACAGGCTATAGTAGGCAAAAACCTTCTTTCTAAGGAAGCAGGCATAACCTAGAAGTGGACTATTAGGCTGTAGTTGAAAAATAAATGGATGCTCACATCATCAAGCTCTTTATCCTTCCCCACGGGGTTCTTATTACTTATTACGTAAGAAGTATCACATGGATTAGTCCAGAATGCGCTTGTGGGTCAGTCTGCTTTAAGAAGCAGCTTCTGGTACCGGGTTTAGCCAGTAACAAAGGTTACTATGTGCATCTTTAGCACTCTTCTATCGTACTGCCACGAAAGTGTAATTTCGTTGGTCCTAAAATTTATGTTGCCCCAAATGGATACAGCCGACTATTGTTTCCATTTACATACGCGCATCGGTTCAGAGATCTTGTTCCAACGAGCTTCTAATCGCGTGATGTCAACAGGGCTTGCTTCGACAAGAAGATTCGCTGCGTCTAAAGAAACTGCGTGACCCTGACCGCCATCACGCGCTAAATAACATTACAAAATAGCAACATTGCAGGATATGAAGGTCTTCGCTACTAATATAACTACATATATAAAGTACATTAGCTCAACAATGAACTAAAATTATGAAATAAAATATATTTTTAAAATACAGTTAATTACCCCCAACATTAATTATCTTCAGATATCAAGGGACAGTATAAAAACTGTTAAACTTTTGATCTATTTATTCATCAACATACATAATATCTACATTTGCACAAATAAAATATATTTAACTTAGAATTACACCAGTAAATGATTTCATAGACTGATATATTTTCTCCATCAATTTGTTCCAATGTGAACTATGCTTTTTGTAGATTTTCAGTATATAGATATACTGACGATCTATGGCATTCACAATGTGACAACACCTATATTAAAGTATATGCAGATATGAATTTACAAGTACAATAAATTAGTTAAGGAAGCCAACTAATATTTACAATTGGAAGTTTTTTTTCTCATTTAAATATAAAAAGGTAAACAGTGCTTGATATCAGAGAATTTTAACAATTTAGGTATATTCCACATGACACAAACATTTAAATAAATTAGTATAAAACCATTAGATATTTATGATCATGTAATTGTTAAAAATGTTTCCTAGTATTAGATATTGTGCTTTCCGGGTTTAAGTTAGCCTCAGTGATGTCGGTATACAAAAACATCAACATCGCCCAAATATAAGATTGTGTCAAATGGAAAATAGCTTATAACGCCAAATACTAAATTTTATGTACATTTATTATTACTATGCATAACACGGGATACAGATTTACCAATCAAAGCTTTTTACAAACTTGAAAATAGGTTTTATGGAATGTATAAGCCTTACAAATGACTAGGCACTAGGTGACAAAACGGGTATATGTATTTTAGGCCATGGAACTATAGTCAGTACCTAGTCAATTCAACATTATAACACTGTTATGATAAAATAAAACAATCTCAACCGGCTACATTTAAAAGATGTCACTAAAATACTGAAATACAATCCAAACTGCTTTTTAAATATCTGCAATCTTAGCACTAAAGATTTGTAAAATTATCAACAAGAAATAAGTCAATTTCACATACAGTTGTGAGGTCAAAAATGTTTAATAGAATACTATATAGTGCTAAGATCAGATATTTTAGATATTACGACGGAAAATATATGTTATATTATAAACACATCAACATAGTGTAGGCAGGAAAATACACATAATTAACACTGCAACTTGCTTCTTCGGTGATAAGTTTAAGTTTGGGGCACTGGAAACTGTTCGTTAGGTTTAGGTCAAGGCTGTAACATCCAGTGCTGTTGTACACTGAAATTAAAAAAAAAGACAGATTAATGTCTTAAAGAACTTTTAATTATTGACATGAGATGACAGGCTTTTGTGTTACACAAATATATATGAATATAGGTTAAATAATATATCTAATGCTTACAATATGTAAATGCAAAATCATGTGATTACATAAAGATTATACTGATATTACAACAAAAAAAGTCACAATAGAAAAACCACACCTGTAAATAACAAAGAGTATAATATAAAATTAACATTAAATATAAATTATTTTAATAACTTGCAAGATTTTATATATTAAATATGCACATCATGAAATATATTAATGTAGTAATCTGATATGATTAATAAACAGTTATTAATGAAAGAAAAAAGCAATATAAACCATTCTGTTACAAAATTTTCACTATTACTGTTAAATTATACTTAATATAGGTAAATATGTAATTACAAGAATAAAGATGGATACTTACACTTAAATTCAAGTTTTTAACTATTCTTAAATTACTGGTTGCCCATTTTGACCTTTGATGTCATGTAGATACCCACAATGAGTCCAAAGAGACCTATGGCTGATCCGAAAATTTCAACAATTAAGATCTTGACGAACAGGGCAGCATTAGCAGCATCAGCCAGAGCAGCTCCTGAGCCTACGATGCCGACAGCGATACCACAGAACAGGTTGACAAGTCCCACGGCGAGTCCAGCACCGAACATGACATAACCAGCCATATAGTTCTGGTTCCTAATGTTGGCATCAATCAGGGGCTCTGTGTACTTCTCCAACATTCCAGATAACACGATGGCAGTGATCAACCCGTAAATAGCGACGGCCTCACAGAAGATGACGGAGATCAAGTTCTTGGTCTTGATTCTGGGCGCTTTGACACCTCCTCCAACTATGCTCACACCGACCGTGTGGATACCCATAGCAGCTCCAACAACAGAAAAGGCGACGGCGAAGGCTATGCCCAACGTTGCCCACATGTAGGGCGACGTATTTTCCAAGAACCATCCAAAGCTTATTTGCTCACCCTTTCCATTTAGAAGATAGTACATAGAAAATATCGGTAGCACAATCAACAGCAGCAACGCCAGCAGGTAAGTTAGGAAGTACCTCATCTTGAAATAGTTTTTGAGCAAATTGGAGCTGATTTACCCGATTTTCCCGAAAGGGACGGCCTTTTTTCGCCCAATTTTTGCCTTGACAGAAAACTTAAAAACGAAGAGGTCTTGTGATCACAAGTTGACATAGACAATAAAATGTTGCTCTCTTTTTATCAGATTCTTGTGACCAAATTGAAACTGAACACTGGGGTAAATAAATTAAATCCAAACAAAGATTAATTGACTTAATAATATAGCACATATTTCTTGAATATTATCTGGACCAAATATTTAAATCATAAAAAAATAAAATAGGTACAACACATAAAAAAGAAACAATTTAATCATGCCAGCTAGTTTATTATCTATGGTACCAGATACCTCTACTTATCCTAAATTAAAAAAATCAGTAAACTTAAGTCAATTTGACCATGCAATAAACAATGTTTTGAGGAACATTGTTTATTATTGCATGGTAACAAGATCGTTTTTTGTTTTTTCGAAAGACGGTCCCCATTTCATGTCATCCACATTTTTTATCATTAACTCCATCACGACGAAGACTTGAAGACTCGAAGACTTAGACTTAGACTTGACATTGGCAGAAATAGCTGATCCGACTGATTGCCATATCATCAAAAGAAGTGTTATTGCATGGTAACCGATGCCCTTTATTTTTAAATTTAATGTCATTTTTCCCTAATAAAAGAATACTCTTGGTTCTTCTTTTTTTGATAAGATGGCAGCCGGCCGGATCAGCTATTTCTGCCAATATCAAGTATTTAAAGTCTTCAATTCTAAGTCTTCGAGTCTTCATCGTGATGAAATTAATGATAAAAAATATGAAAATTGTGGACGACATGAATGGGGACCATCTTTCGAAAAAACAAAAAACGATTACTTTTGGTTTTATGACATGCATCGTTCGATTCCGAGATTTGACTAAATTGACAATGACTACAATGCAAAATTTTTAATCTGTGGCAGTTTAGTTGTGTATTTTGAGGAGGAGTCAATCTTTATTCCTTCCATTTTCCCAATGTGTTTATTAATTTATGTTGCAAAATGTGATCCCTCTTTAATTTATTTGTATTAGCGTCACAGAATTGGGTATGTTTTATGCTGCTTTAAAAAGATGGTGCAGTGAAGTAATTATGATCCCCATGAAATCATTACTTGAAAATGTTGTCAGCTTACGCCAGGTTTATCGTTCGCCACTCCTACCTTGTTATTTTTACAGTAACTGTGATCTCAACTATTCTAACTGTGATTCCTTTGGTATGCCGCAATTTACCGTCATTTTCTGATCCAATTGTAGGCTTCGAAACTCGAGGCACAGTCCTAGCACACCGTTTTATTGCCTGGGAAAACCTAATAGACGAAACGAGACCGTCTCGTAGACTGGCCGTAAATCCTAAGGAAATTGAAGATCAAATTCGCATGAATCAAACATACCACAACAAAACAAGGCAAGATAGACCCAGATCAGGTCGTCGCCGCTCTAAAAACAAAGGACGCAATAAGAAAAAAAAAGTTAACTCTAATAATACGAATTTTGATCAATTATTGCTAGAATCAGAACCAAACATATCTAATGGCCATGTCCATTGGGGATTTGGAAAAAATAAAACATATGAAGATGATAATGCCATATTTTTGAAAGACCACACGAGGAAACAGTGGGTGTCATTAAAAGAAATGCAGCGGAAACCTGATAAACCTCTGCATCACAACTATGCATCTGGGACCTGTGGACCGCCCATATCAGAATATACTCATTTAGTTATCATAGATACAGACAACAGATCTTTGTTGGAATTTGAAAATATACAAAAAATGTGTAGATATCAATCAATATTAGTAGAATTGGGAAGTGATGAGTATTATAAGATGTGCCAAAGAGCCTCGCAACCTGGGGAGCTTTGCTGTCCAGTGTGGAGTGTGCCAAATTACATAGCTTTATTGTCTGGTAAGAATTCATGTGAAAATTTAAATAAAGACGATGTGGACAATACTGTAAAATTGTTAGAAAAGTGCGCTGGATATTTCCATAACTTTACCTTAATGGCATCATGTGATTTAGATCGCTGTAAGGTGCCTAAGTATTGTTCTCAGTATGATGCAATGTATAATTTATTATTTTACTTAATAGATTCAGAAGCGTTTACACCTTCAAACGTATCACAGACATTTGTCAGTAATGTGATGCTCTTCTTACCATTGCCTAGAAGTAGTACCATTTTACCTTATTACAAACAACTACAGAGTACAAATTTGTCTTATGACACACTTGTAATCCCGGCCATGGATTTTGGACTAAGAAATGAACTGTTTGATTTATGGGTAATTCAAGATACATGGTTGATTGGTTTAGGTGGATTGTTTGTATTTATGTGCGTGTGGGTGTATACAAAATGTCTTATTCTCACTTTGCTGTTATTTACAGCTGTAACGTTTTCAATTGGTATAGCATACTTCTTCTACATCTATGTGTTCAATTTGGAATTTTTTCCCTTCATGAATTTACTAGTAGTAGTTGTTGTAATAGGTATTGGTGCCGATGATGCTTTTATCTATGTGAAAATATGGAAGATGGTCAGTAAACAACTCATTAGAGACAATGTTGTTCCTGAAGAGAATGGTCTCAGTAATATTAAGAATATCTCTAGTGCTGGTGAAACTATACTCACACAAATTCTTGAGGAAACTATGAAGCACTCTATACTCACCATGTTTGTTACTACTTTGACAACTGCGGTTGCATTCTATGCATCGTATGTAAGTTATATTCCAGCAATTAATTGTTTTAGTGTGTTTGCTGGCACTGCTGTTCTAGTCAACTTTTTTCTAATGGTTAGTTGGTTACCTGTATCAGTATTTATAATAGATGTTAAATATACAAGTCGGACAAAGATACTAGATATAATTAATGAAAGTTTAAGTGTATTGTGGGATGATATCAGACTAATGATGAATAGATTTATCATAACATGTGTAACAAGATTACATATAATGTTTGTTATAGTATTGGGTGCTGTAGGGATTGCTAGTATTGTTGTAGTTTTCTATTACCCAGGATTACAACTGCCAGATTCCAAGCAGTTCCAACTGTTCCAGACCTCTCATCCTTTTGAACAATATGATATTGTGTACAGAGGAAGATTCTTGTTTGAAAGATTTGGTAATGATATTGGTACAGGCAGTAGAATGCCCCTTAGATGGGTATGGGGTGTAAAAGCTATAGACAATGGAAATCACATGGATCCTGCATCAAAGGGGCACTTAGTTTTTGATGAGAAATTTACAGTATCAGAACAGAATTCTCAGTTATGGTTAGCAGGATTCTGTGCTAGAATAAAAGCTCAACCATTTTTCCAACAAACTCTAGGCCCTCTGCTCCCTAACTGTTTTATTGAAAGTTTTAAAATGTATATGAGTAGACGGTGTGTTGATCATATAGACAAAATAAACAGATCTCCATGTTGTGAATCATCAAAATTTCCATATAAAAAAGAAATATTTGAGTTTTGTATAATTAAAGCTATTGAGTCACTGTACCAAACATCGCGCCAACTATTCATGCCTGGTGTAGCAGGGCCTAAGTTCCTTAGGAGCGCTTCTCCCCCAACAGTTGCAGCTATGGTTGTAGAATTTGAAAGCATTATACCTTATTCAATGTCTTATACAGTTATGAATGATTTTTATAATCAGGTAGAAAATTGGACTCAGCAGGAATTAAAGAATGCTCCGCCAGAAATGCAGGGTGGTTGGTTTTTGTCAGATTTACAATTTTATGATCTACAAAAGACTTTAGCTAGTGGAACTGTGATGGCTTTGGGGCTATCAGCCAGTTTAGGTTTTATAGTACTCATACCAGCTACACTAAACCTCATTGTTAGCATTTGTGCATTGACAGCCATGGTATTTTCTGCAACTGTTACTATTGCCGTTCTTGTATTAAATGGCTGGAAGCTTAATATATTAGAAAGTGTAGCAATATCAACGTCAGCTGGTTTAGCTGTCGACTTTAGTCTCCATTATGCTCTAAGCTATACAAATGCCAATGGCGTGAAATCAGCTCGCGTGAAGTACGCATTATCGGCATCTGCAGGTCCTACTGCTGCCGCCGCATTGACTACTGGCTTTGCGGGAATATTCCTGCTTCGCTCAAACCTTCTTCCTTATTCCCAAATTGGTTCATTCTTAGCTCTTATAATGGTAGTTAGTTGGACTTATGCTACGTTTTTCTTATGTTCATTACTCCAGTTATGTGGATGTAGTTCCATAAAGGAGTCTCTACACGAAGAAAGGAAATCAGTTTCGCGAGTTAGTTCAGTGTGCTCAGGAGTACCCAATTTGGAAAGCCATGAACTTGAACATTTAGCTGATAGCAACCGAACTAATGTCACGCATTCACATAGCCCATCCAATGTTAGCGCTACTACGGTCATTTTACATGACGATTATGAGAATTCTCTGAATAAAATTTTTAAGCCTAGTATTACGAATAAAATAGATTCTGAAAATGACTGAATGTTAGAGCTGAAATAGCTATCTAAGGCATATTGTGAAGTATTATTTTTGTAATTAAACAGTATTATTTTTACCTTATTTATTGAACGCTAATTCTTTTTATTTTTTACTGTTTTTTGTCTTTGTAAATACTTAAACCTGAAGTAAAATCAATTTATAGAAAGGATTGATGTGACAATAATTATCACATAAAAAAATAAATACACAGGGACAATATAAAATGTTAACGAGCTTAGCTTAATATTTCTTTGCTTGTTATTATAATGTTTATTTTTATTATTCTCAAGATAAAGAAAATGATCTGATGTTCATGTACTTAATCACTGTTAGATGTTACTTACAATTCAATATACACATTTTGTATTAAATAGTTAAGATTTATTTGCACTGTTATTCATATACTTAATGTACTTATTTGTGTTTTATGCAAAATTTATACATGTAAAATAATGTCAATTGTCAGTCACAATGAAATTGTTGCGCATTTAGTATAAAGTACTTTTTCTTCATAATTGATGTATATTCATATGCAAAACTTGTTATCGTTCTAATCGAAAATTCTTAAATCAGTCGAAAATAATGTGATTGGATGAAGTCAAAGGTATTGCATATGAATATATATTAAATATGTTTTCATTATGGTCTTAAGTTTTACATGTATGTAGGTACTTACATAGCAAACTACCTACGTTAATGTAAATACTGGCATAAAATTTCGTGATGCGTTATTTATCGGATTGCGCTATTAAAAATAAATTTACGCAATCACAAAGCGTCTTACATTTTGTTGATTTTATGTTACACGAGTGAGGTACAGCTTTTGTTTGAAATACGACAGATGTTACAAATCATGCTGATTTCAATTCCTATACTTTGCCTCGCGCAATTAACATACCCGTTCAAATTAAATTAAGAGAAACGCCTATTAAAATAGACTTGCACAAAATATCGTACAGTACAACAATATAGTAAAAATATTTTTGCGACAATGTTATGCCATTTGATTAGTTATTTAGATATTTCTAATGCCATGTTACGAATATCAAATAAGTAGGTAATGATATTATACAGTAATTATTAATTACTACGTATTGCTCCTAATATATGTTTTTGTATTTACGACTTGAGATTTTTACTAAGCAGATGTATTGTATGTTGACTTAATGTATTATTAGACTATGGTAGAATAGGTCACTCGTTTCTGGTATGTCTGCCTCAGGTAGCAACAAACTCATTACTATCAATGTAAGTGTGTAAGAAACAAAATAAAATGTTAATTTTGTATGTACATATATGCTTTATTTATATCCTTACTGCCAAGCTACAATTATATCGAAACGAAATCTATAAGGTGGATCATTCGCTACTTCTGGACAAGATTCCTTTGATCGGGATACGTGGTAATTTGCTTCGATTATTCACCTCATATATTTTTAACAGAACTCAAAGGGTAGTATTTAATGGCTTTAAATCTGAGTCTATACTATAGTGGCTAAATCTGGCGTACCGCAAGGATCTATGTTGGGTCCCTACTGTACACAATTGTGTTAATAACATAAAATAGTGCTTTATGAACTCAAAATTTCTAATGTACGCATACGACATAAAGACTAATAAGCCTTGTAAAAAGATTTTAATAGATTACGACTATAGTTATAAAAATAAACTCTTATCTTAGCCTTCCAAAATAGCATACAATCCCTTTCACTAAAAACCAAAAAAAAAATTAATTACTCAATAATTTTACACTATAGCTAATTTTAATGTAGTTTGGGATCAATGTGGTCTATCTATTGGATTCTTCTTTGCATTTTGATAAACATATTGACAGTATAATTAACAAAGCTAGCAAGATATTTGACTTTGTCATAAGAGCTTCACGGGATTTTGTGCGACCTTGTACAATTCTGTTACTGTACAAAACTTAATAAGATCTCATTTGGAATATGCGGTTTCAGTCTGGAGTCCTCACTGTTCTAAATACATACACAGTCTACAAATAGTTCAAAATAAATTTCTACGATCCGTAAATTATAAGTGCGCTCATTCTCGTGCCAGCTACTCAGAGCTCTTAAATAAATTTAACATCATAACTTTAGAATTACAAAGTTGACTGTAGTGTTATTGCCAGCAAATTACGTCTCATTATTATGAGACGTAATTTGCTGGCAATTTCGGCCTTCCCTTCTAAATTTGGAGTTCCCAAGCTGTTTTATACATGCACCAGCAGGACTAACACTGGTGTCTGTTCACCCCTTCGCCGCATTGTGGATAGTTACTATATACATTTTCCTACTGTTGTTATATTTGCACTAACTAACTGCCAATTTGAAAGAACAGGCCATTGAACTTCTGCTATCAATGAATGAATCGAAATAGATTAATTGAAAATTTATGCCTATGGCCTGCTGGAGGAAGGCATCCCTCAAACATCCCAGTCTTGGGCAGTCTGCATCCTTCATTGGTAACTGGTAACCGTAGTTCCTGTATCTGGTAGCGGCAAGCGGACAGAGTCACCGGTCGCTACTTCTGGCTACAATTCGTCGCTTTGTCGTCTCACAATGGACGTCGTAGATGGCTTGTGTCGCACACAGGAGACGGACATCGAATGCAACTCTCCGTTTGCGCAGCTCAGTGCAATTGGAAGAATCTTTATAATGTTGTTTGTGTCTTCAGTTACCGACTCTTAACAATTTCGATCGTCATGAGTATGTAACATGTGTTACATACTCATGACGATCGTGAAGTGATCATGAAGTGGAAGCAACTGGACACAAAAATGCTACGGTCTTACCCCAACAATTTTTTTCATACAAAAAGGTTACACCTGTTGCACCCTCAACCCTGTTCCTGTTGCACCCTCAACCCTGTATCTGTATGTATAATTCGAATTATCTAAAACACTTTCTTATTCCTCACCTACCTACACCGCGAAATCTTCCATCTAAAAATGTGTCTCTAACTTCAACCGATTAACCCCTGGGCGTATGCTAATTTGTTAATTAGGCAATTTAGGGGTTTATATCTATAGATAGTACTTTCAGGTACAGTAAGTAAACAATTATAATAATATATGTATTAGATGAAATGCTGTATGGTTCAAGTCGGTTCGAGTCCGATATTTCACTTAACACACGGTTCTGGTAAAGTAGGTTTTAGACACGTTAAATGTAGGTAGTTAAAATATTATATATTATTAGGTGGTTAATTTACCGAATAATCTAGGTTAAATAAGCAACGATATGGTAATGGAAGAGGACTAGTACTCTACTGCATTGCAAATGGTGGTCCACGTTTTTAAGAGGTGTATTAAGGCTACCGTGCGATAGTGGCTATGGAAAAGTATTAAATATTTGCTCTTTGTACGCAGCACGACACGGTTTGAAACGCTACCGTTCCCGAGTACAAATGGTGTCGTCGTCATCATTATTCCCGACCCCCCCTACTCCCCGTAGTCTAGGTATATTTTTAAAGTAAATAAGTAGAACTTGTACTATGAAAGCTAGGTTCACTGATAGAATATTTATATGTTTATTCTAATCACATACATATTATACATAGAAAACACCCAAATAGTGAAACACACACCTATTTAGATCCTAGATCGTACAAACATTTGGTCCAACCCAAGACCTCAAGCACTGCAGTTGCATACGCTATCACTGAGTGACAGAGGCAGTTGATTATGAACGTTTTGCGAACTGGAACGAAGGCAGAAAGTTGCGGCTTTGCGTTAGTCCAATACAGACAACTTTACAAAATGCTGAGCCCTCAGATCGGTGCACAAAATAACTTATTTGTTTTTTTTTTCTAAATAGGCAAGCATTAACAGATGTCATAACTGACAAATGTCAAATTTCAATTTGAAAGCAATCAGAAAGGAAGTAGGCACTCGAGCAATCGAGCTTTGTATTTGTTTCTTCCTTGTCTGGCATATAAGAATCTAATATATCTTAACTTTTCTATCAAATAATCTGTCAAATGACGTATGGAATGAAACAATAAATTACATTCGGTTTGGTTGGTGATTCATTCATACAAACAGTAAATAATTTGTGTTAGTCATTCGTAATTCCTTGTGTGATATTAATTATTGTTAAATAATTATATTCACGATGTTTTCGACTAATCCTAATTACACTAAGCTCAAAACTCACTTGAGACTGTCTATAAATCGGCTCAAGTTACTGGAAAAGAAAAAAACTGAACTGGCACAGAAAGCAAGGAAGGAAATTGCTGAATATATTGCTGCGGGAAAAAGTGAGAGGGCGAAAATAAGGGTAGAACATATTATCAGGTCAGTGCAGTATAAACTTCTTATGTTTAATAACGAAAATCATGTGTGCCCAAAATCTATCTTCAGATGGAAGTTGATCATTCCTGTACGGATATACCTTTTTAAATTACGTCATGTATAAACTAGGGCTTAAGAATGTGCTTCTTTTGCATTAACAAGGCTGCCTTCATAGTAATTTATTGAGAATTGCCATCTAAATTTATGCAATACTACAATTCTAACTAACTGACCTCTATAATTTTCTGTGTTTACTATTCTTGCCGTGTTTTGGTACAAATAGACCAAGTGATCTATCAATCTGGAGTGACTTAAAGCCACTAAACACATTTGTGGCTCTTGAACTGCAGCAGTACTTACTTACAATCAGCTGAATGTGCCATATACTATAAAAAAGAGAAAAAAATTGAATATAGTGATGAATATAGTGATGTGATGTTTTTGTGTGATTTGCTAAATAACATACTTTCTAATGATTACAGGGAGGATTACATGGTAGAAGCAATGGAAATAGTAGAGATGTACTGCGATTTAGTGTTGGCCAGGTTTGGGCTGGTCACACAAATGAAGGAGCTGGATGAAGGTCTAGCCGAAGCTATATCTACCCTTATATGGGTTGCACCTAGAATGCACACGGATGTCCAAGTAAGTTAATTTATTATTCTATGACATGTTAAACAAGAAAAAACATGTAGATGTGTAAATGTCACTTTTTTAAACTACAACATTTACACAGTGATCATCTAATGAAAATGTTTTTTCCTTACTATCTCCTTATCTCCTTATTATCTAATCTGGATTCTCAATGTAATATCTACTTAAGGTCTACTTTAAAAGTGTGTACCACTCAACTTCACGACATTGAGGAATTCATATACTTAATTGTTCGTTAAAGGTATTACCAATTCATTTGACATACAAAACATTATCTTGTGATCTAACAGTTGCTTTTAAAATTATAGGAGCTGAAAGTCATATCAGATTTGTTGACAGCCAAGTATGGCAAGATTTACGCAGACGCATGTAGAAATGAAGACGTTAATACTATAAGTGACAAGTTGAAGCATAAAATGTCAGTACACAGTCCACCTAAGATACTAGTTGAAAAGTACTTGATAGAGATTGCAAAGAATTATAATGTGGAATATACTCCTGATGAACAAGTCATGAGAGAGGCGGAAGGTATGAATTTATATTATTATATTGATATATATGAGCAACAAACTTGATTATCACAAATGGCTGCAGTGACTGGAGTTATGTGCTGTACTGTATACACTGTATACATACATCTAAATATTTATTTATTATTATATGTTTGTTTAGTGAAATGTCTTGCGTGTTAAGATAAACACAGAAGTGGCACACAAATATGAACATTGCAACCCAGGAATCTAACCCGACACCTCAAGCACAGCATTCGCATACGCCACTGAGGCAGTTAAACAATAGGGTACATGACTGTATCGTAAATTAATACCGATGTCTCCTTCATTAAAACAAATATTATAAAACATCTAGGAAAATATAATTATCACAGCTTTTCATTTATATTACAAATTATAATCAAATTAACATATACATGCTGCCCACCTCATCAGTCGCATGATGATCAATTGAGTGGTCTAAAACAGTGACGTCACAAGTTTGTATTTAGTACATTTTTCATACAGAGTTATCATTTTGACAGATGATAAAAAGTAACTAATTTGACTAAAGGGTCATCTACCCTAATATGTCGATTGTCTATAGTTGTTCTTCCATGTATCAATCATAATTTTCTTTAACATGGTATACCTACTTATAAGTAGGAATTCAGAATGCTGGCAAATATTTATCATACAAAGTATAACATAACAAACCCTTTTTTCTTTTGCAGCTGTTGGTCAAGATGCATTGTTGATCGACGTAAATGGTCCCCCAATGCCACCAGGCTTTATTGGTTACCCGCAGCCGCCACAGATGCCTAACATGCCATCTCCTCCCAATGTTCAACCATTCAGCTATCCCAATGTAAGTATTCTGAATAATATGTAACAGTAATAATTTAAACATAAATAAGCAACACAAAAACGAAGTAAGGATGCGGTGAGATCTGAATAAATCTTTGCTTTGCTATAAAGACTTCCCAGTCAGAAAAACCTTTTTTATATGGAATACGGGGCAAACGAGCAGGTGTATTGCCGTAGCAATTACCGCCGCCCATGGGCACCCGCAACACCAGAAGCGTTACAATTGCGTTGCTGGCCTTTGGGGGATGGAGGAGGTGTTGGGGTATAGGCCCCCGGTATTCTCACTCACTCGGTGAAACGGCGCAAGCGCTATTACACTCCGGTTTTCTGTGAGGTCGTGGTATCACTCCGATCGAGCCGGCTTGTTCGTGCCGAAGCGTTGTTCTCCCACGGTAAAAACACTACTAGCTTAAATAAATAAATAAATATTTTCGAAAATTTTAACACACAACGCCATCTAGTCCCAAACTAAGCAGAGCTTGTACTATGGGTACTAAAATACTTATATACTTTTTTTTTGTTGTAAATACCTACATATTATACATAGAAAACAAATAAATACTTTTATTTGACTCGAGTATTATCACCTCATCACATCAACAACTGCTAGACATAGGCCTCTCTTTAAAAAGGAGGTTTTGACCCACTATACTACGCTGGCCAAACAGGTTAGTATAAGGATGTGTCAGGTTTCCATCTCTTTGCAGTGAAGTTGTCCTGAAAAGTAGTCTACCTTAGTCGCCTCTTACGACACTCATGTGATGTGTAGGGGTCGTGACACTTCGTGTTTTTAATACGTCACCCCAAGGGCTGACTAAAGTGGTCCGGATGGCGTAAGAAAGCGGTTCCCGGATCCCTCCCGTCTCAGGCGCAGAGTGGCACACCGTGGTGGTTTACTGGGTAGTCTGGCGAGTCAGTCAGGAGTCCCACACAAAGCGAACCCCCTGTGCCCGCAGGGGGAGAGCGAAGTGCGTAAAGGCATTCCACCACGTCAAAAAAAAAAAAAAGTGGCTGACTAAAGTAATAAGTTACAATTTTATTATTTTTAAAATATATGAAAATATACTTTGACGAATTCTGTCAGGTCGAGCTCGTGGTATTGTGGTAGTGAAACATTAATATCATAATTTAAAAATATTATTTGTTCGTTTTAATTAATTCAATCGTTTGTTATTTAAGCAACCATCTGGTGGTAAAGTAGGGGGCTTTGTGGCTACACCTCCACCGAGTTTCAGCGGACCGAGCCAACCTCCTATGGGATACCATCTACCTCCCGGAGTCGATTCCAAAAATCTGAGCAACAGCTTCTTGCAGGTGAGACACTTTAAATGTTGGAGCACAACATATTAAATTTTTTTATTGCTTACACATACAATTTTTTTTTTCATTTTCAAAACGTAGTAACGTGAACTTATCACGTTACTACGTTTTGTAGTGTTATTTTTTGACATTATTTTTTTTATTGCAGACTGTACCATATCTACTTTATTTCTGCTCTATGCTTCTTGAAAATGAAAAATTTTAAGTTTTTATTTTTCATATTTCGCCAGAGATAGATGTGATAGTCTTGACGTTCACTCTGATTGAAATCTAGAGCCCGTCTGGAAAATAATATTCCAATGTCAAACATTAACTCAAATATATGATTTAACGTTGCATGATATTTGTACATGAGCTTGAATTGTTATGTAATTTCCTTTCCACAGGAGGAAATGAGCAATCTGCCCCCTGCTTATGACAGCATCCACCACGATTTGGTATTTATTTATGCTTTATTTTACTTTTTAAGTTTTGTGCTTTTCTATTATCAAGTAAGCTATTTATGGCCCTCTAAAGAATGAGTGCACAGTTTGCATGCAAGCTAAGCATTTATTGTTATAAATTAAACCACTGTCTAATCTTTGGCTGTAAATAATTTTGCTTATTTATGTTCAGTGATATCAATAGATCTGTTCAAAATCTCTTAAGTCTATGCGTCTCATGAACTTAACAGTTTTTTTAAACATTGGTTTCTTTCAAGTTTTCGTTTGCTTTGCAGCGCTGTAGTCCATTATATTCCTTTATTACGCACTTAAGACACCAATTGGACGAACAGAGGTGGAGACACTCCATTTTCTTAATCCGTTACCACACGGAAGTATTACGACAGTCTGATTCATGTGTATGTGTCATGATAATCAGGCACTGATAAACATACTCATTTCTAAATACATCATCATCAACAATCCATAATGTCTCACTGCTGGGTATCGGGTCTCCTCTCAGGAGAGGGTTAAGGCCATACGTACCCACGCTTGCCAAGTGCGGTGTGGACTGGCAAGAATACGTTGTGGCTACATAATCTTGCCGTTGGATGTTTTTAAGCCGCCCAAAGGCCTCCAACTAAGCTTCACGACTGTTATCGTATGATAACAACCGGGACCGACTGCTTTACGTGACCTACAAATCACGGAGACGCTCATGGTAACATGCCACCATACATACATTTCTATAGATGAATTACACAGGTTTGATGAATATGGATTTGCGTTTCTTTACTGTAGTTAATTAGTTCATTCTCTAGTTTAAAATAGATCATTCGTTTTAAGAAAGTAAATTTGATCACACCATGTTAAATTGTATACTTAATTCTTTATTTTCATCTGTGGGCGATATTTGAGACTTATTTGGAAGCATATCTTTTTAAACAAAAAATACAATTTCAAATCGTTTCTAAATCGTGACAGTCTGCTGACGTAACATATATAAATGTAACCAAATTGAGGATGTTGTCCTCAATTTGGTTACATTTATATATCCCTCTTTGCTTATGTCGGTTAAAAATAAAATTACATGAACAATCAGGATTCCCAAGTATTATATCTCTATTAGTATACCTAAATTTAAATAATGTGTATCATATTTTATGCAATTTAAATTATTAACATCCAGTAGACATACTCGGTTTAGTAAAATTATCCGACAATTTTTTTTGCACTAACCAATAGGAGTTTTCTCTTTGGTATAAAATAGAGAATATAAATAATATATAATGTAATATTACAATGCCTTATTCCAAGAACAAATACACAATATTTCAAAAGTAACAACAACAAGAGTAACAAAACAATAAAACTAAAAAAACAATGTTACAGCCGGCGCACTTACCAACGCCTCAGCCTCGCTCCCGAGTCCCACCACCGACGAACCACTTCCCGGAGCTCCCGGAGCTACCGACAGTACCATCAGACTTACTCCTGCCGTCAGTGCCTCACAGTCACAACTCCAACACATCTGCCAACACTCCATCAGCTCCTGGCGGCTCCGATGAAATTGACTTCGATGATCTTAACCGCAGATTCGAAGAGTTGAAGAAGAAGAAGTAATTTTGGAAGGTTTATCAGCTCAAAAATAATGGGCTCAATGAAATCATGCTTTTTGTAAACACGATTCATAATTTCATTCGTATGCTTGTGAGAGTTGTGAAAGACAGCACCAAAGCTGCATTATTCCATGTAACATACAACAAATTTAAATGAAAATATAGAAATTTAAGTTTAATGTTATTTTTTTACAAAATAGTTTATATTTTTGCAACTTTATAAATAGCTTGTTAGAAAACGTTGTTAGGCAACCGAGAAAGTCTAATTAGATCATTCGCCATCTTTGGTGAGATTTCCAAATAAATCACTTTTGTAATAATCGTAATTAATTAATAGTTATGGAATGATTTTAAAAATATTATAAATATCTGATAGAAAATTCTGCTATAGAAGTTTTAAATTTTTTTTGTATGTCGTCACAATTATGGAATAGATTTTAACCTTACAATAAAAATTAAATGTGGAGCGGCATTTTATTTAAATAAATAACAGTTTCTTGTGAAGATTGCTTGCCTGGTAACTAAGGAGATGATAAACTAAATCTATATGTACCAAGCAAAAATATATCGGTCTCAGGGGCCTTAAAACCGAGTCTTCTTTCTTAATATAATTTACTTCATAAAAGTAGTATATTAGTTTATTATAAACATTTTTATATAACAATTTTTCTGTTTCTAAAAACCCTTAGTCCATAAAAATCCTTTCTAAGTTCCTTCAAATCCTATCTTAGTCTCTTAACACTAATCAATTTAATCACGCTTCAATGAAATTATAATTGACTTTTATTCAATATAGACATAATTCTTAATATGAAGTTTCTAAATTGTGTGATGGGAGTAAGATCTGATCAACACTGTACATATAAACTCCTGTTGGATAAAGTCATAATATATTATAATTATGTGATATTCGGGGAATTAAAACTACTAATATTATAATAATTTTTGTTACACACTTGTAACATGTTATATTTTTTTAATCATAATATATTTTTGCACTGATGCATGATGTGTTTCTTAGTTTTAAAATTTATCTAAATTACATACCTTGCTGTGTATACGCTTTCTAAAGGATAGCCCTAATAATTGATACTAAATATTGGTACTTGCACTTAATTGAAATTCGGCTTCAGACTTTCTAAGCTTTAATAGTAATATCAATAAAATATTATTATTGATAGAATACATCACTTACGTATCTTAATTGTATAAAACCTTTGCGGTTGTAAATTGTATTATATTCTACAAATACTTCTTTATAATTTCCACCGAACGGCTCGCACCGCATCGGATTGATCCGATATTACAATCTTTAAATGATATTAAATCGTGTACATAACATTTAAAGTCCATATTACCACGTCGCCTCAGAGCGAAACGCGATCGGCTGAGTACGGCCGTGGTCTTATCCGATTGGATAATTTCCGATGCGAGGCGTTCGGTAAAAATCATCCGTTTTAATTGCTATTCTTACTCATGCAAAATCGTGATAATAAAAGTGCAAGGAACCCTAAATTATGTAATAAAAAATAATGAATAAAGACTTAGCTAGGTAATGAATAGAGATTATAATTTTTAATATTATTTTTATTGCTGTGTGACTGATGTGAATCCTGAATTCATTCTTCCTGACGACGGGTAACAGTGATGTCGCTATATGTATTAAATACACGTACATTATATTCATTAAGCGTTTTATTACAAATCTTACTTTTGTACAGGTATGAGACTGTGATTAAACTTTATGTTTCGGCATGTAGGCCCCTTCTCCCTGTAGTGACATATTAAGAATACAGTGTACCCCTCTACATCCTATGGGTGTCGTAAGAAGCCTTTAAGGGTGCAACTACCCATGACAACATCACTGCAAAAAGAAGGAAAACTTGAAACAAACACTATACGAACCTGTCTTGCCAGCATGGTGTAGTACCCATACCAAAACCTTTCTAAAAGAGAGTCCTAGTCTTTCAGTGGACTTTGGAACCTTATAATAAAACAAATTTTTTGAAGTTATACTTCTTTTGGCGCGTTAGGGAAAAATGATGAGAATAAATTTTTACGATGCAGATCGTTTTTTGTTTTTGCGAAAGACGGTCCCCATTTCATGTCATCCACTTTTTTATATTTTTTATCATTAATTCCATCACGACGAAGACTTAGGATTGAAGACTTTTAATACTTGACATTGGCAGAAATAGCTGATCCGGCTGGTTGCCATATCATCAAAAGAAGAAGAAATTTTTACGGTGCGCGCGCACACCGTCACGGAAAACCGACACCCTGAAGTTAGCTATAGTCAACATTTTAGTTTTTCAAATTTTCGTCTTGTTACGCCAAAGAAGCATAACTTCTAACGTGTGTACATAAGTACACACACACTCTTTTTTGAGAAATTTTGAGTTTTTAGGTAAATGGGTTCTGTAGATTTAAAAAATAGTCTTCTTTTTCATAAAGAGGGGTTAAAGGGGCTATTATTTCAGTGGGATATTATTTCCCATTATTCGGAACAACTCTCAACTTTTGATGCATTTTTTCTACGAGTTCTATACATGTCGATTGCTCCTACTTTGCCTGTTTTTTATCGAATAAAGTAAAAAAACAAGCAGAGTAAAATGAGTAAAAAAAATTATAAAATAAAACAATATTGTTAAGAATAATGTTTTGATATAAAAGGAAAAAATTAATGAGAATTTTTTTTTTGAGGTGATACAATGTGAAACGTTTTGAAGCAGTTCTTAGCACACAGAACAACTTACAGAAACAAAACGAAAAATTAAAATTCGTTGTATTTTAATTTTTTTTTGTTTTGTACGTTTCTTTCTTGCGTCAACATTTGAATAGCTGAAAGTAAATAATAGGATTTTAGTAAGTAGGTAGTTATAGTAAGAGGCGCTCATAGCCCAGTTGCACTCGGTGATTAGAAAGAATCAGCGAGGGCAAGCAACGACGGCGCGGTCAGTACCTGGATGGGTGACCGCTGGTGGCATGTTACCATGAGCGTCTCCGTGATTCGGAGGTCACGTTAAGCAGTCGGTCCCGGTTGTTATCATAGGATAACAGTCGTGAAGCTTAGTTGGAGGCCTTCGGGCGGCTTAAAAACATCCAACGGTAAGATTTACGTAGCCACAACGTTGTCTTGCCAGTCCCCAATCCGCACTTGGCCAGCGTGGGGACGTATTGCCTTAACCCTCTCCTGACAGGAGACCCGAGCCCAGCAGTGGGACATTATGGGTTGTTGATTTGAAGTAGGTAGTTTAAACAGCACAAATAATTACAAAAGTTCCTAAGCCCCAGTGACTCAGTCATAAAAATCTGCTGAGAAATCACATAAACTCAGTCATAATTCTCGAGAAGTTCACCTACTCGCTGACAACTTTGAGTTAGGTAAAACTACACCGTACCTTTTTTAAGTTCTTACATTGTGCAACAGGCAAATTATTTATTGTATATACTTTACACACCAATTTATATACACATTGTATATAAATTGGTGTGTAAAGTATTGTCAGTGCAGAAATAAGGGGAAATTATTTACCGCTTAATTAAACCTAAAAAAATCTAACAAATATTAATGCTACGAGGGCAAAAGCTTTAAAAAGTATTTAGAAAGTGAATCTAGTACACGAGAATATTGTGTTTCAGCACTTACCAGTTTTCTTCAAAAACTTGGGAAACTCCCGCTAGAAACGGTTTTTTGCAAAATATTTCAGTGTTTTTGACTCTGACATGTGATGGCAGTACGCAGCTTTTACAAAATTTGGTCATATACAAATTTAAAAAAATCGCCCTATCCACAGTCTAACTTTGCCTAGCTTTTATTAATTATCGATGTTATAATATACCTAAAGAACTTTAAAAGAAGTTATGTTTGTGTCGATATCCTATGGATATTTTCATGAAACGGTGTAAAGTGAACGAAACCCCATAACAAAACATTAATTGCATACACGTACGAATATAAATCGCAATTAACTTCATTGCCTTTGCTTATACATAAGCCATCTTTAGTCATAGGAAGTTAGGTACGCGATTTTGGTTTCTATCTGCATCAATTACATTATTAGCGCTGCGCGAATTGCTCTTTATTGTATCAGAACACTGTCGTAACTGTGCTCTTTTGTGAAGTAAGTTTTTTGTATCTATGACATTCTGGTGTAGAAATACGATATAACTATTATTATTTGTTCTTGTAACACGATAATAATGTTTTATATATATAGGTATAAAGACCAGCACATAACTTGACCAGATTCATTAGATGCGCATAAGTCGTTTTTAGGTCCCTTTGGTAGATAGAGAGACGCGGGGTTTGTAGTAGCACCGTTCCGAGCAAGCGATTGGAGTGTCAGACGACTGCACTTCGATTTTGTTTGTTTTGATTCGTTGCACTAAGTGTACTATCCGCTAACTTACTCCCACTACACCGAAATCTGGCCAAGTTACGTGCTACGAGGCAGGCAGAGACAAATGATCTCCACTTGCTATAGTCCTGACACACCTCTTTCGTTTGTCCATACTCATCTATCGCACTTGCTTTTCACACGGCTCTGTTTTTCCCGTTTTTAGAACAAAATCAAAATCCTCCGTGTGGAAGTCTTTCACACACTTTTGGTTTATAAATTCCTTTCCTAAGACTTCTAATCATTCATCCTATCTACATGGCCAAAACAAAAAAAATACTGTTGAAAAAAAATCTCTAATGAAATTCACTTTCATCAATTTACTTACATCTAGCTTATAAGTGTTAAATTTGTAAAAACTATCTGCAAAAAAATAAAAAGTCGTACAATTATTTTTATAAAAAGTTTAATCGTGTCCATGATAAAATCTCATTCTTCTTTAAACGTGTAGCAAGCAAATGTCAAGAAATGTGTTAAATAAAAGTACAATTACCAATCACTTTATTACAATACAGACATTAGAGGTACTATATTTATTGCTGATAAAGACACTAACGGTTTAAATCTTGGCTGGTTTATAAAGCCTTATAACTCCTTGGCAATAAATATTCATGTCATTTATTTATAAGTTTCATTTAATTATTGCGAAGATTGAAGAGCTGGTACTGAATTTCAGCCAATAGGAACGATTCAAGTAAGAAAATGATATAAATTCTAATATAAATAACAGCCTTATCAGGAACCTTTTGATTCAAGTTTGCTCATAAAAGGCTGATAATTTGCTTGCAACAAGATACAATTTTGGCTAAGTTTGCGTCATTATGCGGCGATAAATTGCTATCTCTTTTAAGTCTATTATGGATTTGAGTGTTTGATACTATTTTACTTCGTATTTGCAGCTTGTTAGGAGATTCAGCTAGGAGAGTGCCGAGGGCGACCAAACCTCTGAAAAAATAATAAAATAAGGTTTATAGAATCTTTATTTTGCATAGGAACAATTTCAGTTCACTCACATGAGATAACATGTTTTATAAAATTATAATTATTTTCATGGGAATTAACGCGATCACCTACGTAAAGGTTTAACCGTGTGGTCCTCATTTCAATACGGTCCAGCTCATGAAATCGGTTACTTTTGTTAAAATGTTTGTTTATTACTGAAATAATAATAATAATATAAGTGAGACGAGTAGATCACCTGAAGTAGGCCTCTGCGTCGCTGAGCTTGGGGAAGAGCTGCAGCAGGCAGTCGGCCAGCTCCTGGCTGTCGAGCTGCTGTGCCAGTGCCACGCTCAGGTTGAGCGCCAGTGACGCAGCCGCCACCTGCACGACACACCACACACCGCCTACTCTTACTACTGGCCTTACTATGTACTATTGTGTTAACACCGCGGGGAAAAGCTGATCAAAAAAAATTAGCCTAAGTTACTCTATACTACATCAGCCATCTGCCAGTGAAATTCCCGTTAAAATCGGTCCAGCCGTTCTAAAGATTAGCCGGAGCAAGCAGACAAAAATTGTAAAAAAACGTTATTTTGGTATATGTTCATGTGCATTTAATAAGAAGCGGTTATTTTAATATTACAAACGGACACTCCAGTGTTATTTTCTATAAAATATGATAATAAATCTCTTTATTGTACCAGATTAGTAACAAGGTTAATTTAACTAGGAAAGTACAATTGGTGGCCTTATCGCCCGTGGGTCTATTGCCTATTATTGCTTATAGCCCTATTACTGCCACACACAATTTTGTAACACCTAAAGGTTTGACTGGAAGAAAATGCTTGTTGCATTAAGTCCGCCTTGTCGAATATGTTTGCAGGAAATTTGTAAAATACATTTCAAAAATAATTTTAATTTATGCAATTCAGTTTATTTATATTACTTTTTACGCGACTACGGCGAATCTAAAAGAATGGGTACTATTTTCACTTACGTCTGTGTACGTTTGTATGTTCCACTATAACGTCTACACTACTAAATCGACTTTGATGAATGAGATGTCAATAAATTCGTAAAAAATTGAACGTAGTCGAGTTATAGTTATTAGATTTTTTCTTGTATGATTACAGAAAAACCCACCCGAATAACAAAATGAAAATAGTAAATAATTATTATTGAATTTGGAAGTACTAAATTCAATAATAATTATTTATTATTTGTTCCCAACGCACACCTAGAGAAACCGTTTATGTGTGGGTGTTAAAATAGGACAACATATCTCCTAATTTTAATTTAGTTTCCAATAACTCTTAAAGTTAGAAATGATTTTTTAGCATGAAATTGTAACTAATTGGCCTAGTGGTTTAGTGGTCGCCACGCCACTTTCATATGCGTCAAATGTTGTTGGTTCAAATCTTAAACGGGGCAACACTTTGTGCGATTCACAAATTGTTGTTCTGAGTCTGGGTGTTCTTTGCGTCCGTTTCATGTATGTTTGTAAAGTCCCCGCGACACATATACTGTAGCGATTTTTGTCTTTTAAAAAAGATAAAAATAACTGCAGTTTAAAAAAGAACCTTTCAATTCACCTGTGCATTGTTATTGAGTTGTGTGAGGCATATCAAAGAGTGCATGACACTCTCCCTGGCGGACAGCACCAATATCTCGCCGGGGAGGTCTGCGAAGGCGTTCACCAACACTCGCATCGCCAGCATCTGATTCGCGGGCACATTATCTGAAAGTTTTTATTCATATAGCTTCAACTTCATTCAATAATAACAATTACTTCACAAAACTCATACAAAGTAATCTAATCCTAAGCTAGGCAGAGCCTGTACTATGGTAACCAGACTACTGATGAACACCACACATAAAATCTGTCACACAGGTTCTCCTAGTACAGACACCATTCCCTCACACAGCTTCACCCACTCGATCATATAACACTGAATTTGTGAACAGATTTTTGCTAACTATTCTGTGTGAGAGAAAATTATTAAACAATTTATTTATTATTAAAAAGAACACTTTTATATCTACTACTAAATACATATCATATATAAATTACACTAACGCTCAGAAGAAACGATCGTGCTCGTGTGGATATCGAACCCCCAAAGTCGCCAAGGTCAAGGTCACTAACCACCTTACCAACAGGTCACTAAATTTGATTTTCATCATTTCATTTATCATCAATAGTCTACTTATGGACATAAACCACTACTGCGAAAGGTTTTGGCCTGATATAGCACACTGGCCTTTAAAATTAAATTTATACCACCAAAAAAGCCATCGAATACCAATCAGAAGTCTTTTTTTATAATAGTTGGGTAATAAATGCTCTTAGCATATTTTTTTTTATATTTAAGCTGCCAAAATGACTCTGCTCTGCCTGATGGAAAGCATGAGCCGAATCCAAGAGTGGTGGTCACCATCCTCAATGCGAAAAAGAACAATGCAGTATGGTGACCAACACTATGGCGGCCTGGGGGGAAGAGGGATGGTGAGGGGGATAGGGGACGTTGGATTGGGGTATGGGCCTCCGGTATCCTCACTCACTCGATGAAACACAGCGTAAGCGCTGTTTCACACCGGTTTTCTGTGAGGCCGTGGTATCACTCCGGTCGAGCCGGCCCATTTATGCCGAAGCGTGGCTCTCCCACGGTAATATATATTGTTGAACGGATTTTGACTAATCCATACTAATATTATAAATTCGAAAATAACTCTATCTGCTGTTACGCTTTCACGGCTAAAGTGTTTTAGATACTTTGATTTTTGAAGAAGGACTATAGGCTATTATATATATTATTTACGGCGATAACCGAGCCGTTGTCAAACGCTAGCATATAAATATCTTCTTCGCCAAGTGCCTCTTCAACCTCGAAGGTTGGCCGTCAGTTTCCTATACCTCTTTGTCTCCGTGATTCGGAGGTCACGTTAAGCAGTCGGTCCCGGTTGTTATCATACGATAACAGTCGTGAAGCTTAGTTGGAGGCCTTCGGTCGGCTTAAAAACATCCAACGGCAAGATTTACGTAGCCACAACGCATTCTTGCCAGTCCCCAACCCGCACTTGGCCAGCGTGGGGATGTATGGCCTTAACCCTCTCCTGAGAGGAGACCCGAGCCCAGCAGTGGGACATTATGGGTTGTTGATTGATTTGATTTTTGTCATTGGCCAGGCGGAACAGTTCAACGGAGGTGATAACGATCCATTCCCGGATATTTCGACAATTTTTATAAATATCTAAAGAATACATACCTGGCGTAAGACAGGACAACAAAAAATTGATAAACGACGGTCCATACGCCGTGTCGAACATCAGTCCGTTAATCTCCTTATTTCTAACAGCTAGCCTAGTCACGTCTAATACAGGAAACAGGATTTCTGAAAAGGAGGAATCATTTACTTGTTGAAGTTATGTCAAAAATACAACAATCAATATCAATATTTCAACAAGTTGCCATCCACTGCTGAAGTCTATTAAAAAGGCAGATTTTCAATTATCGTGTACTTTATTATTTACGTATGCAACAACGTGTAACACCAAAATTAGTATTACTAGAAATAATCATGAAAGAGCCTTTTTAATAAGATTGTTGATTCACGTACTATCGACAAATTTGAAACGTGACCCACTTTGCCCATAAATCCTATGAGCCGTAAAAAAAACAAAGATTTTTCTCCTTTATAGTGATGCTGTACTTAGAACGTTTTAAATATTAAGTAAGCTACGTCAAAACTACATACATACACTNAATAACAGATAACAAGGAGGTTACCATGGAAATGCATTTTTACGCGAATGTCGACCTAATTGTATTTGAATATTTGTAACAAAGTCTTCTTCTTCTTCTTTTGATGAATGGCAATCAGCCGGATCAGCTATTTCTGCCAATGTCAAGTATTAAAAGTCTTTAATCCTAAGTCTTCGAGTCTTCAAGTCTTCGTCGTGATGGAATTAATGATAAAAAATATAAAAAATGTGGATGACATGAAATGGGGACCGTCTTTCGCAAAAACAAAAAACGATCCCTGTAACAAAGTCAGCTTAAGGTGGGTTATGTTTCAAATTTGTCTACAGTTCAAAGCATATAGCACAAATAAATAAAAATAAACATATAAAAAGCCGGTGGTAGATAAAATTTTTTACAAACAATGAATATGTAGTCACAATCAAATCCCTAATAGGAATGACACACTCATAGATGTGTACGCACAAACATACACATGTACGTACACACTTATACTTATCGTTCAATTTACATTTTATAACGCCATTTAGCACTATAAANCATACACTACTACACGTTACCATGGAAATGCATTTTTACGCGAATGTCGACCTAAATGTATTTGAATATTTGTAACAAAGTCAGCTTAAGATGGGTTATGTTTCAAATTTGTCTACAGTCCAAAGCATATAGCACAAATAAATAAAAATAAACATATAAAAAGCCGGTGGCGGATATTTTTTTTTACAAACAATGAATATGTAGTTACAATTAAATCCCTAATAGGAATGACACACTCATAGATGTGTACGCACAAACATACACATGTACGTACACACTTATACTTATCGTTCAATTTACATTTTATAACGCCATTTAGCCACTATAAATATATAGTTATGTCGAACATACCTTTTGGCCATTGTAACATTTCCTTCAAGAAGCCTATAGTTTCATTATTGAAAGTATTATTCTGAAAAAGAAAAGATACAAGGTTTATAACAGCAGGTATAATGGCTGCCTCTGTGGTACGTTTACCGTGGGAGAGCCACGCTTCGGTATGAATGGGCCGGCTCGACCGGAGTGATACCACGGCCTCACAGAAAACCGGTGTGAAACAGCGCTTACGCTGTGTTTCATGGAGTGAGTGAGGATACCGGAGGCCCATACCCTAATCCAACGCCCCCTATCCCCCTCACCATCCCCTTTCCCCCCAGTCCGCCATAGTGTGGGTCACCATACTGCATTGTTCTTTTTCGCATTGAGGATGGTGACCACCACTCTTGGATTCGGCTCATGCTTTCCATCAGGCAGGGCAGAGTCATTTTGGCAGCTTAAATATAAAAAAAAAAAAGAACGTAGCACATACGTCTGTTGTTTTGAGGTCTCGGATTCGATTCCTGGGTACGACCAAATAATTATTTTAGAGTGTGGGTGCTTTCTACGGATAACATTATAAAAAATATATACTTGTAGAATACAAGTTCTAGTTTTCATACTACAAGCACTGTTTGGTTGGAAACTTGATAGATGGCTTTGTGTAAGATTTTCGAAAATATTCTTATTTACTGTACCAGCTCTTCACTAACAACAGCTAAACTAACACCACAATGCATTTCAAATGAGAATAGGACTGGATTTATGACTAACTTCACTAGAGATATAGCGTTGGCATAAATAACAAATTATATAAAAAAAAATATAGTTCATATTTTTTGCTCAAAAGCACGGCAAGGAATATGTTAGCCTTTATATTTTCTTAAAGTTCGACGATTAATATCAATATCAGTGACATTGAAAATTTGTAATAATGTTTTTAAATGACAATTCTCGGTTTTTTTGCACAACATACAAAAATATTTCAAGTTGTTGACAAATGCAGGGCAAGATGGCCGATTTAAAATGCTATTCTTATTTGAAATGCGTTGTACTGCCAATAAATCATAATATTATGATCAACTTACCAGTTCACACAGTTTAACAACAGCTTCTAACTGTTCTTCCGTCATGGCACGCAGTCCATCACCAGCTTTGCTGTTGAACTCTTTTAGTTTATCGTGGATTGCTCTCAGATTGGCTTGGTCGAAACTAGAAATAAAACGATGCGTTAGCTACGTTGCTTACACTTAATAATACTTAATTTTAATGCTGGTATTTAATAATTGTACATTTGTCCGTGTGTTGACAAATTATGAATATGGAGTGTAATGACTTGCGGCTGCTTTCAATGAACTATTGTGGCGACTTCCACATACAGCTAAACAGCAAAACATACTACAGCGCGATCTACCGAAGATACACCGAACTAAAGTAATGAACCATGGAGCAACTACTAATCCTGAATCTCGATATAAAAGTTCATGCCTCTATTAGGAAATAGTAATATGCAACATGTCAACATCAATCGTTGAGCCGTGGCCCGTCAGGGAATCATGATAACTTCGCCTGGTCGGAGGATCCCGCTATGTGTTGCAGGGACATGACACCCGTACCCAAATACTATCTTTAGTTAAAACCGGAGACCTATGCTTCTTTAAAATACGATTGATTCAATACTTTAATTCATATGCAGTATCATGTTCCTAGCAAATTTTAGTTTTCTATAAGGTTCCTTTAAAGTAAATGCAGACCGTTTTCAATAACCAATCTCTAGTTACTTGAGATAGATTATTGAAAATAGCTATTAGGGATTAAATTACGCTAGACAAGAGTACAGCAAACTTGGGAAACCAATCTAATCAGATCGATATCATAATCATCATCAATAGCTTTAAACAGTCCACCGTTTGACATGGGCCTCGCCTTATAAAGGAGGTATTATAGCCTAAACCAGGCTGTGTCTGAACATGGTATAGGTATAGGGTTTATTTCAAGTTTTTCTTCTACAGTGTCATATAGTGGGTAAAAACCTCATTTCTAAGGAGACATTATATCCTGTAGTGCGTTCATAATTATTATCATAACGTAATCTAAGCTCTCAGAGATTCGTTTATCGGCTTCTCGCATCCAGCTCCTGCCAGCCATCTAGCATTGTGCGTTGGTAATCAAATCTATACAAATAAATACAATTAAAGCGTCTGTTTATAATTTTAAAATTACCAGTTTTTCACTAAATGCATATGATAGTATATAGTGTACTTACATAAAAAAAATCAACTATAAACATTTTAGTCTGTCTGTTTATTTCGACTAATCTCTGGAACGACTAGATCAATTTTGACATGACTGTCACTGGCAGATAGCTGATGAAGTAAGGAGCAACTTCGGCTACTTTCTAAGACCAACTTCACCCGCGATTCTTCTTTTTTAAGGTACAATAACAACTGCAGGGCCCAGGTAGTAAATAAAGATGATAATGTATTACCGGAGATAAGAATCATGTGGGATGAAGCTGTTTCCTTGCGGAACGGCTGCTGAGGCTGTTGTGTAAGCCCCTGCACCGGTGAAGGGGTCTGCGGCGGAGGGCGGCGGCAGGCCGAGGGCGGTTCCCGAGCCCGGCACGTAGCGACACTCGCCCGTGAACGGGTCCGCGAACCTTACACACACACAACACTATTTTAAGAGAATAAATATAAAATACCACCAATACCAACAATATAAAACAGTTAATGATCTTTGAACAGGTGAACATTTGTTATTCTCTGTTTTAACCGATTTCACAAAAGGAGGTAGTTCTCAATTTGACTTTTGTCGTTTATTACCCCAGAACTTTTGACTGGGTGGATCGATTTTGTTGATTAATTTTTTTAATTGAAAGCTAGTGCCCGTGCTGGTGGTTCCTATTTGGTTCTATTTCAATTTGGTCTAGTTCTTGTAGTCGGTTTGTTTTGTTTAAATTTTAATTTCTTCCGTTTGGATGCAATTGAGTAAGGTGGTGTAACATGACTGTATCAAAAATGGTTTTAAGTATAAATTTAGGTAGTGCTATTTTCTTCTTTAAGGGTGGTTATTTCACAGCCTTATGAAGTAGCCGATATAGTTTTCTAGAATGCTGTGTAAAATCAGCAGCAATCAATGTATCACTATATCAGATTTAACCTACCTCTAGACCTGTCTATAAACTTTTTCATTAATTATATAAATACTAGGGACTCGGCTAATATGCATGTATTACACGCATATCAACCTTCTTCTTGAATTTCTCCATTTATTTTTGAAACGTATTAAATCCATTGGCTAATTTAAAAGATCTAAATGAACAAAAAGCAGAAGTAACTTCATTCTATACTACTATACTACTATAAAGATATATCTTTGACTTATTACCCAAATACGGATTTGTTTTTTTAATACATACCCATTGCTAGACGCCGGTTGTGAATCCAATTTAGCATTGGTGACGATGAAGTTTGCCACTTGCTCTAAATATACTTGTGGGAGATCATTTCTGAAAGTTTAAAACAAATTTTGACTAAATAAAACTATACTTTTAGTATGTTCTAAATCGAATGAGCAAAGTAAACATCTTTGTATGATTGATGTTGTTTGTAGAGTACGGAAATTATTAAAGGTGATGTTTAAATTTATATTTATAGTTGTTTTATTAATGTTTAGAATGCACTACTACGAAATAATTAGATGAATCATCATCATAATCTTTGTTTCAACTACTTTTGTGTCTACATCTTGATCATAGTTTCTTTTTCGCATAAATATTGTAGAATTTGCCTAATTGGACTGTTCACTTTCAATTATAGTTTTTGCCTATAATATAAACATCTTAAGATTTAATTATGACCAGAACTCTAATAGAATAGTGTAGGTAACACCATAGTCAAATTAGTTACTTTTTATCGTCTACCAAAATGATAATTTTGGTAGACGATAAAAATGTACTATATACAAACTTGTTACATCAATATTTTATACTACTCAATTTTATTGAGTAATGTATTGCAATGTTTATTTGATTAAAATTTGCAATATAAATGCTATAACAAGTATATTTTCTGAGATGTTTTGTAATATTCGTTTTAATGGAGGAGACAATGGTATTTATTTACAATAGTCATCTACCCTATTATGTTATTCTATATACTACAACTCACTTATGTATGAAAGCTTGAGCCGCCACCCAGGGGTCCTCAGTCTTGTTAAAAGGCAACTTTATGGGTGGTGCACCATCCTTTATGTCCACACTGAACACGAAGTCGTATTCCTACAAAATAATTAGTTCTCTTATACATAAAAGTATCTTGGCTACATGGTAACCGAGTAATTAGTACACTGCAAAGTTAAGCAATCCTCACAGTCACAGGACAGGCTTTGGATGGAGATCATTCTTAACATGTTGAGATACTTACACCTGTGGCAATATATACGGGTTCAGTTAGCTCACTAAGAGAAGTCTTTTTTTTATAGAATAGGGGCAAACAAGCAGACTATCGCCTGATGGTAAGCGATTACCGCCGTTCATGAACACCCGTAACACCAGAGGCGTCACAAGTGCGTTGCCAGCCTTGGGGATGGGGAAGGGAATGAGGGGATGGGTTGGATTATGGGCCTCCGGTATCCTCACTCACTCGGTGAAACACAGCGCAGTCTTTCTACAGAAATTTGATATCGCCTGGTACCTGGGTTGTGGAGGTCTGATGTTTTAGTATGAGGTACCAATCAAAGTTAGGCAATGTAGTAGCTAAAGCCAAGCCATATTCCCCTACTTAGATTAGGTAAAAGGTTTGGGGTAAAAGATACATTGAAGTCCTAAGAAATAAATGGGTGTTAGAAGGGTTCGACTTATTTTTTATACGCCTATCTAAGTGACTGTACTTTGTCTGATGGAAAGCATAATTAAAATCAAAGGATCCACTTCAAAGGTCCTTGGATTTTCACCTTACCCAAGAAACACGAAGCTGGGATTTTAAGTTACTCTTCTGTGAGAGAGTAGTATTGCTCCAGTCGAGTCGACCCGTTCGTGTTAAAATCAGGATGGATNGAGTGGATCTTTCATCGATCATCAACAACCCATAATGTTCCACTGCTGGGCTCGGGTCTCCTCTGAGGAGAGGGTTAAGGCCATACGTCCCCACGGGCCAAGTGCGGGTTGGGGACTAGCAAGAATACGTTGTGGCTACGTAAATCTTGCCGTTGGATGTTTTTAAGCCGCCCGAAGGCCTCCAACTAAGCTTCACGACTGTTATCGTATGATAACAACCGGGACCGACTGCTTAACGTGACCTCCGAATCACGGAGACGCTCATGGTAACATACACCAGCGGTCACCCATCCAGGTACTGACCGCGCCGTCGTTGCTTGCCCTCGCTGATTGTTTCTAATCACCGAGTGCAACTGGGCTATGAGCGCCTCTACGAGTGGATCTACTACTTATAAAACCTTAAGTCCTGATTTGCAGTTAATTTTAAAATAAACTGATGTTTCATACCTTCCCTTGATACATAGTTTTTCCCTCGCCAGGAGGGTTGGCTCCCATGACGTCACCAATCTCATTCCACGTACTCTCTGCTGCACTCCAAGAGTAACATTTCACGTTCGTGCCACGACGCACTAGCTTTGTTTGACCATCGGTTTTGCCTGGTTCAAGCAGTACTTCAGGACCAGGTAATCTGTAAAATACATAAAACGATTGCAGACATCTTCAAAACTAAATAAACAAAGTTCATTTATATTTCATACAATTTTTTAAGAACTAACTAAGCTTAATATAGCAAAGTCCTATTAAAATAAAAATGTCTTGAAATGTAACATTATATTGACATAAATTGCTAAATTCATCAAGATTTTTATAAAGTTTCGCTTAAAAAATGTAAGATTGGCATAACATAGTGTGGGTGAAGATACTGGAGGCCCATAGCCTAAACTCTCCCCCAGTCCCCCACCCTAAAGGCCGGCAAGGCACTTAAGACGCGCTTACCATCAAGCGATACGTCTGCTCGTTTGTCCGCTATTCTATAAAAAAGTGAATTAAATACTATAATCATAATATGTTTCATGGGATAAAACTACTTCAAAAGTACGAAGAATTTTTTTTATGTAACAAATAAAAACCTGATGTTTAGGCAATTGAAAGGGACAACTAATATAGGGAAAACATTTCAATGAGTGGCACAGAATGTCAATGCAACAATACTTTGCTGTACAGTCATTTCTCTATATTGGACGGACCATATTAATATCATACAAACTCTGATAATTTGAATCCTCCAATTTCTTGCTGTTGAGCAGCTTGCATTTTTTGTACTTCTTCTTCAAATGCTTTCAATGTTTGTTCGTCTGCAAATCTCGCAGGATCTTTCGTGAACACACGCACTAATCCGTCACTGGAACCTGTTGTATAATTAACAGTTCTAAATATGTTTAACATTCGTATAGTATTTATCTATTTACTTTAGCCATGATCGTATACATATAACAGTTTTAAACTTATCTTATTTACTAATTTGTTAGTATTTTTTTTCTTTTTTTTCAATGAGTTTTAACTGCAATAAAAAAAGAAAGAGTGGAAAGATTTGGAGGAGGCCTATACCAAAAAAGGGAATATATAAAGAAAAACTAAAACTAATTTACTAACACATTGATAAGAACAAATACTCTCATTCATATTGTAATGAATTAAAATTACTGTCACATCCATATTCAACTCGTGGCTATCTTGAGAGCCAACTAAAAGGGCTGTGTCTCCAATGAGAGTGCAGAGAAAGCTAACAGGAAATAATCAAAAAGACAATTTGGCACATTTGAATATATTTCAAAAATAAAATAAGATTTACGTCTAAATCTAATGATAACAACAATAATTCAAATTCTTACTAGCATTTACTAAAGCTAACATTAACCTTCTTTACATTCAACAATACTTACAGCAAGAAATTTATAAGCCCCTAAACTTATGGTGTAAGTACTGTTCATTGTTGAATGAAAACTCAATTTCAAGAAATGATGTGGCATACCAGTTACAATATCTCCATTATCCAAACACGTGACGCTCCACACGGACTGTACGGGAAGGCGAATGTCACGTACGCAGTCGCCGCCCGCCCAAAGACGTACACTACCATCCTCGCCGCATGTAGCAAAACCTTGTTCTTCACCCGGGTTTACACTAATACTGAAACAGTTTCATACATTTTATTTACAAACTTTGTTAAGTTTCATATAATTTTTTAGAAGTATTAAGAGGGACTTTCAAAATCTCACTTTTCATGAGACCTTTCCAAGATATTTTAGGTAAATAAAGAGATAAATTAGTAACCTTAATAAAAATATTTTTATACAATTTATTTCATTCAGTTGCCTAAATATCCATACAAATAAATAATATTGAAGTGTCTGTTTGTGAAGTGTTTTTATCTATTCTATCCTCACTCACTCAACAGTGCTTGGCTCCCAAACTATGTATTTTTAATTTTACAGTCTAAGCTTGAGTCCCCATATAAAGCAGCAATGAAACTAACTTACCAATAAATATAATTAGAATGTCCATAAAATGTATTGAGACATTGTCCTTTGTTTGTCCATAACTTAATAGAGGCGTCATTGGAGCAGCTGAGGAATGTCTCCGGTCCCGCCACCACAATGCCTCTAACACAATCAGTGTGTCCTGAAATTATTAGTAACTATATTATTATTTGATTTTGAACATATAAACATCAGTGACGATCTTTAATCTTTCAGGACAGGACTTCTATACAGCCTAGTGTGTACTTAGATTGTCTGCTGGCATACATTATGTTTTACTTTCCACATAATAATCGAAGTTCAGGCATGTCATAGCAAATTTAAAGCCAATCATAATCCAGTTTAATGGAAAGGTTAAGAAGAACTACTATATTTTTAATGGAACATGGAGTCATAAATCAAACATTCTAAGGTTGACTGGCAGAAAATAAACACGTGCAGTTTAAATAAACAAATAGTTAAATCTTTTAACAAATAAATATTACTCTTTTTAAGACATAAATATTTACATTAAACATTCTAATATAAATTCTACAACCAATCTATGCAAATAAATAAAATTGGAGTATCTATTTGTAATATTAGAATAACCATTTTACTAAGTGCATATGTGTGTACACACTATACATATATCAAAATATATATTTTTTAAATTTTTGTCTGTCTGTTTGTTTCAGCTAATCTCTGGATTGGGTAGACCGAATTTGACTGTCCTTCCACAGATAGGTAGCTGATGATATAAGGAATAACTAAGGCTACTGCTTAATGACTAGCTTCGCCCGGCAGCTATGTTACCTGTGGTCGATGTTGTAGTGCAGGTAACACCACAGGGCTTAGCTAGTGATCAATAAATTTGCTTGTTTATAAGTTTTAATTATAGCTTTTACCAGTAAGTGTATTAATGAGGGAGCCATCTTCTTTCTTCCATAGTTTAATAGCTTTATCAGCAGAAGCAGTTGCATAAGTACCATTACCAAGTTCTATGATAGACCAAACAGCTGCTTGGTGTCCCTTCAGAGATTTAGGGTTTGATCTCTGCATATTAAGGTTCCATACCTTTGCTGTATTGTCCCAACTTGAACTGTAAGAAACATATTTTTTTAATTATATATTCTTTTAAATATTTTTTATGTTTGTTGATGGAGGTTTGATTGTGAATGTGACTTTTTTACTTTGCATTACACTTTCATCTTTATTTCATTAAATTCTATAAAAAATATTATAACCATTTTATTATATTTACTAGAAAATATGTAAGTTTAGTAAATCATGAATTACTTATCATTAGTAAAAACTACTACCATAGAAAATTTTTTTTTTATGAAGTAATATGAATTTCCACCTTTATTACTAAACTGCTAACTGCTACACTCCTGCTTAGTCCCACTGGTTGTATCACTATGGATTTAATAACATACTACTACAGCATTAATTATATTTAAAAGATAAAATTAGCTTTTATACTGTTTTTATGTGTTACTTCATAATATTTTGGAACCAAGTGATTTAAAGGGTAATAAAAATCAATGTGGTTTAAACTAAGAAAAAGGAAAAGTAACAATATATATGAATTAAATGATAAATAATATTAACATTAGTTGAAACCAAATATATATTTAATAATAGAATAAACATCAATTATATTTTTCATTCAGCCGATTCTATTTGTTCTGTCTCAAAATAGTAGAACCTATATTTGTGCATTAAACTTAATAATGGTGTATTTACAAAAGTGTCATAGAATTGACCAATAAATAAAAAATGTAACTATAATAGTTGGATACGTAATCGCATTCCTTTTAAATTCAAATAAACAATGATAACAAACCTTAACAGAATTCCAGAATCGCTGCCTGGTTGCACACAGCAAACAGTATTTTCGTGCCCTTCTAAAGTCACTTGAATAGTACCATCTTGCAGATTATAACCCAGTATTATGTTGTCATTACCCCCAGTTACAACAAGCCCGTCGGGAAAAGCTTCACAAGGGGGCAACCAGCAAATACATGACACGAAATTTCTATGACCTTTGTATGTAACTACGTTCACATAGTCTTTAACTCTGTAAAGAAAACATTAATATAAGTTTAAAACACTTATTTACAGAAATAAATGGACATATTAAGTACACTTACCCCTCAGGATGCCACAGTTTAGCCGTCCTGTCTCTCGAAGCAGACAAGATACAGAACTCTTTGGTTTTTGCAACACATCTAACATCGAGCGAGTGCCCACACAATACAGCACTCAATTTATAATCTGGTACAGCCATTGGAAAGGTATTTGTTTTAGAAATGCTTTAAATTAACAGAAATAATCACTGTGAACAAAAGTTGTCATATCATGTTGACGTATGACGCCGTCAAGTAGGAACGAACATAGAACATATTCACTGGTTGTGTTCGGTTTTATTACCTGGTAACACACTAATTTGCTTGTTAGGAAAATGTTAACCCTAGTTTTTTATTGAGAGAAATGAATTAAGTTGCAATAAGGTTTTGATTTTATCGACAATTACTTATTCTTCTTCCCAAATTTATTAAGTGGTAGGTATGGTATTCTACATTCATTTTTCTCAGTCCATTAGTCTTAGCCATATCATTTTTTACGCAGTTCATCCATTTTTGTTCCGTCAATTTCCAGAATGGCTGAACTGCTTTCTATATTAAAAATTTTCATTTCCTACATTTTGCTGACCTCTCTACAGCACTTTGACCATGTTAATAACATATCACACCACGCACCGTAACCTTTCCCATTCAAGTCACACCACCCAACCATCTTAATATTTCACTTTCTATTTTCTTTCTTTCTTCTTTACTAGCGTCTCAGATTCGTTTTCTTGGTTGGTTTTTTCTCAAATCCAAGGAAGACAGCAAGTCTGATAAGTGCTTTTAAGTATTTTTAGGTGATTGTGCTATATGTATTGAAGGAATCAAGTACAGATTTATCCGTTAAGATAACAGGTTTATATATTGGTATATGTCATGTGCATTACTTTTCAACATATGTGATGTGGAGTGGCTGCAGGCTAACCAGTGAGTTTATATGTACGATGGGGTTGATGACAACTTTTATGAATTTACTCCCTGTCTAAATTTGTCTTTAATATACCCACAAATAGGCACTTTAAAAATAATGTAAAATATAAGATTTTTAGACCGTGCCATTTGATCGGTTCAATAGGTCGTGGTTGCTTAAAATTAATTTTTCACTTACCTATTTTTTATTGTACAATGTATAATTTATTTAATCATAAGTAAATCACATGCAAAGAGACAACTTTAATCCAAACCTGATTATTTATTCATCTAACCTTTACGACAAACTGTGGTTAGTCTAGAAAAAAGCTTTATAACAAAAGAAATCTACTTCTAAAAGCATCTATATCAGCTCCTGCAGAGAAACTATAAAAAGCGTGAAATAAGCTGGTTTAAATTAATATGTCTATTCCTTTCCTTACCTAATTCTATTAATATAAATAAATCATCTTAAATCCAGATAGATAAGTAAAAGTAATTCAAGGAAAAGTTCAAAATATTGAAAATTGAATTAAGTATAGTAGTTTTTGAACGAAATATTTTTAAGCTGTCAACACTGCAAAAATTGCGCGCGAAACTTTAACTGATAAAATATCATATCGTGCTAAAATACAAATTTTGAATTATTTTTTTTACCTTATTCAGTTAAAAGTAAATATAAAGAACAGATTTTATTTAAATATTTCATTAATACTTCAGAAATATGAAGGTAAGACTTTATTAAACATTGGTTACAGAGATTATCTCAAATATCTTGAATAGATTTATCTGTCTTTTATTGCTCGTAAGAGATAATTTCAAAACTTTTAGCTTGATTAAAGAACTTATTATTACCTTGTTATTCGTTAGTATAATAAGCAAATTTAAAAACTTATCTTACTTCTTTTTCGTTTCGTGGCGCCAGTGCGGTCGGTACTGTGACCGGTGTGCTATACATACCGACTCTGTTGTACATACGTAGTGTAAAGATGGCGTCGACGGTGTGTGTTTCTAGGTGCCGACTTTTAGCAAAATTAGAAATAAATCGTGGTTTGTGTTTATCTCCGATATTTAGGGATTTGTCAAATAACAGGGTGAGTGTTTAATGTTTATCTATGGTTAGATAAAATTTTACGACGTTGTTTCATTTAAGATTACCGTTTCGAAGACGAATTTTTGATATGCACGTGCATGTACCTACTTTATCCATATTATAATTATCGATAGCAGCTGTCAAACGTCAAAACTGTGTTTATTTATTTATTATTTTTTTCGTATATTAGAAAATGTATACGGCTAAAATATTAAAAGTGATAACAAATATTAGGTTTTACTTTAGTATAATATAGATGTTTGCCGGCATATTTTTTCTTATGAGAAAATTTTAAGCATAAGTACCATTAGATTTTGTTTTTTGTGTAACCTCTTTGATTTACTGTGGGAGTTTTTTTAATGTTTTAACTTTTTTATCAACCGGTATTATGTCAAATTACTTTTTTTGATGTAAATACCGTAACTTTAATGACAGAATAGTTTACTTATTAAGTGCGAATAAAATAGGACCTAATAAGATGTCTATAAGAACTGAAATTTCTGATTAGAATGAGTTCTTATACAGAATTAGACATTTGTTTTTACTTTGCCGGTTATGTTACGATTTTATTATCAATATCAACATATTATAGGACGGATTGTTTTGTTTTTGGGTCTAAGTCCTTAGATAAGACACTATTTGTTTCGTTTCGCTTGTATAATACGCTCAACTTTTTAATTAAATTTGCGTGGGACACGATACAAAATAATGTTACCTTTAATTTCCTATTCCTCAATTAGCGTTATTGACCATATTTTGTCTTTTCGTCTAAGCGCAATATTCTTGCTCTCTCTGAGTTCAAATGTCAAACTATCATTAGTTTGGGAGCCTTGATTATACCAATAGAACTCAACATTAGTTTGCTTGTGTTTGTGTGCGGTAATCTCAGAAGTGGCTTAACCGATTTGGATGCGATTTTATCTAATGTATTTTGGTAAATTTCACTTTAAATGTAGTGCTTACAAATTAAGTAGTTATTTAAAAAATTACCGCGATAACCGACACATACGCGCGTAGCCGCAGGCACAAGTTTGTTCTACGTAAAAATCTTATTGAATGTTGCAACTCAAAGTGATGTTATTATTATTTTATTAATTATATTTTGGATATTGGTATTTTTTAGGCATTGCGCTGAAATAATTTCAGATAATCTCGCTAACCCTGGCATAAGTGTACGTAAATAACCTGAAAATATCTGTTTTTAATATCATAGGTCGGTACGTTTAGTAGAATACAATTGGTTTTACCTTGAATACTTGTTGTTTTCCTTAATTTTTAAGCGTTATTCCAGAAATATATAAGAAATATATAATTTTCGTGTCGCGTTTTTACTAACGATGGACTTTGAAACTATCCACCGACTATCACCATTTTTAACACGTGTTTTTAAGCTAGGTAACATCACGCTTAGGCCAATAGGAGTCGATCATAATTGAAAAGGGACACAGGCGAAGTTGCGTGGGTCAACTAGTATTCCAAAATATCTTTCGTCACGCTATATACATATATAATACTACAACTATACCAATTTAAGACAAGTACTTCATACATAGTCAAAAAATTAAATATTTCTTTTTTTATTTTACTATATTTAATTTTTAAATATTTTGTGTTGCGAACCTGGGAATAAAAATAAAGAAGAATCACTCAAAACTTCTGGCAATGCCGCTTCTTTACAACTGCGTTTCTCTCATCCGATACTAGAACTTTAGACTCGACGCTACTTCATGTTTTTTCATTGATATTTCATTCCTAATTACAGTATGTTCGTGTTAACTTACACGTTACGGTATAGGTATAGGTATTACACGGTACGGTATAGGCAAATTTGTAATGTATACACATTACAAATTTGCCTGTACAGTTGAACTTTATACGTAATCCGGAACGTGTTTGTTGCACAACTGTCAGGTATGTCCTTTACTCATCTCAAGGCAGCGATACACGTTACTGTATACTTGACAGGTTTGCCTGTACAGTTGATCTTTATACTTAAACTGGACCGTGTATGTTGCACAACTATCAGGTTATGTCCTTTTACTCAGCTCACCCTGACAGGTATAACTGTGCAGGTAAATCTCTCAGGTACACCGTGTATGGCCAGCTTCAAGCTTGCCTGTAGCTCAAGCAGCAAGCGGCAGTCAGGTTTACCCTACCGCGTAAAAAAGCTTTAATTATGATTAGTATACAATTCTGTGTCAATATCCTTTTTTATAGAGGATCGTTTGATCTTAAGAAGACACTAACCTTTGAACGTTGCGCTATCAAAGGCACACACGTGTCATTGATCTCATAAAAAAATCTTTTATAAGTTTAGTCATCTTATAAAATTATGTGACCTGGTTCTAATGTAGTAGTGTATTTATTTAATTCATAGACTACTTGCGTCGCACATAAATATAGTATTAATGTACGAGTATAAAAGCACTACAGTTACTACCATCCTCCTACCTATTGCAGTGCAATTTAAAATAAGCGATATATACGTATTTTCACATTTTCGTCATATATGTCGGTCATAGTATAAATAAATAAGTAAAAATATATCTTAGTCGACGATGGACGGATGGTCATAAATTGACTCTTAATTATGAATAAACTGAACTGGATACGTAGTATATATTTACTTAATGTTTAAGACCCGAATCTTCTTATTCCTCTCTTACTTACATATATAACTTACAGCCTTGTTATTTAATTTAACTTTAGGTAACGGTTCTTCGACTTTAAATTTATTGACTTAAAGTTGAAAATGGCACAGAACCTTCGAATTATATTTATGAATAATAATGCTAGTACATGTTAGTAGACTAGGTGACCCGCGCAAATTCGTCGAGTCTCTCCATTGGAATAAATATTTTCTGTTTTGGCTAAAGATAGTTTTTCATTGATACTACCCGAGTGAGCCTTCTTCAATAAATGCACTATCCATATATAAAAGTATTTTTCAAATTGAACCAATAGTCCTTAAGGTGCCTTAAACCAAACAAACAAACTCTTCAACTTTATAATAATAATACATATTTTTCCAAGTTTTTCCCGATTATCAAATTGAATACTTATCGGTCATAATTCTTATGTTTACTGCATATATAAATCTTAATACCATAAGAATTTTTAAAGATAATGTTTGTCTGTAAATAATTGCTGTGATAAGATTAAAACGATTACTGTAATAATTACTTGATTTTGATGAATCCAGCTATCACAATGTTCGAAAGTGTAGAAACAAAAAAGTTATACGTCAAGATTTAAGCTAGTTCTAAGTCTCTGAATTTTTATTTCATATTAATTTGCATCGAAAGCGCTAATAGTTAATTGCCATAGTCGGAATATCAAAAAGTTGACAATATTCATTTCCAAACCCCAAGGATTTTCAGTGCCTTAACCTTATAAAATTGATTTTGTGACCTTAACTTCCTATTTTAAAAATAAAACAAAAAATAAGTATTTTAATTCATAAAAGGGGAGGTCCAATGTTATGTTACCAATGGTTAACTCAAACTAAATTTGTTGTTATCTTTATATTCATTAGTTTTTTGTATATTTATTGATTTTTTCGCACTACAATAGCATAAAATGACATTATCAATACCTAAAGATAGTAAAATCTTTTAAAAAAACTGGTTTCAAGGTCATTGGCCGCATTTTTTAGCATATCAATTATATCTACACAAAATGAATCCAAAGCCCCTCTAAATCTTAGAAGTAAAAAAGGAATTGATATTAACATATTCAATTGATATATTAAAATTGGTTTTAACCTTTTAAGCTGATACGGAACAACTTAAATCTAGATTCTTTGGTGGACACTATGTAATGGTGTCTCAGGGGTGATAACTTTCTTCTTATTCATATTCGTGACTCTTTTCCGCTTTTAAATAAGTACTTTATTCATAAATATACTATTCACGATTGTATACATGACCTTCACAAGGAGAGCATCGACCTGTGAGCTCTATGCATTGAACGTACACGAACCCATGATTGGTCATGGAGTAATTCGATCACATAAAATGTTAAGAATTAAATCTATTACTAATTCATCCCATGGGCATCGTCAGAGGCGATTAAGGATGCAATTTATGCAAGACAACATCACTACAAAGAGAATGAAAACTCGATAATACCAATCCGTCCGTATAGTAGGCCAAAACCCCTTTTTAATGACTTTGTGTGGAGTGAGTTTATCAAACGACACGTAATGCCCTGTCCTGATATAGTTCGTTGTAACAAAGTATAATATGCCTTTGGTGCACTCTGTACTTCGTCACTGAACGAGTAACGAACTTTTAATCAACTTTTGCACATGTGCCGTTGATGGTTCGCATTCATTTTTCTACATTTTGCACCTGCTTAGCTAGATAGAAGTGCCTGTATCTATAGTTTTTGTGATATGACGCTGTAAAAAATGACGTAGTAGCTAATTTAGTGATTTCCATTTAAACATTAATCATGCGCTTACCGAGATACGAACATAATTTAATGTCAGTCATGCATTCGTCTAGAATATTTTAATAGAAACATTTCTACATAATGGACTGCTAATTCAACTTGTATTCAAACATCGGTTTTCAGAATTTTGTAGCTCGTTACGGTACAAAATAATATGTAAATGAAACCTATTTTATTTCGATCTCGGAATATTTTAAAGAGCGTTTATGGCAGTTTGGAATTCTGTCCTACTTAAAAATAGAACGTCAACCATGCATGTCATCGAATAAACGTTCTGAAACAATAATAATGTGTTAATTTAATTGCATCTATTGCGCGTCGGCTTTCTGCCAATTTACTTTGCATAAAGTTTGTAACTGTTTGTAAGAATCTCATTCAAGATATTAAAAAGCAGTAAACTTTTGTCTAGAGACTAGTATAGAGTTGCCACAAACCGAAAATAAGAACCAAAACTGTATGATTCAGTCAAAAGTGTGTCACCTAGGTGAGTCTGTACACAATCAATTCTCAGGTTATTGAACTTAACCCGTTCGTGTACAAAATGTACTCTTGATAAAAAGAGTAGTTATGCGTATATTATATATTATGTTGTGCAGTATTGTATTGCGTCCAGAAAGCGCTTGTCATTATGCAGTTTACTGTTTGTATAATAAGGTCTTTATATTTTCTATATAAGTATTTATTGCTTCTTTTTGAAGCCAGGTAGAATATAATGTAAGTCGATTATAAACTGTACTTATAAATAATATTTTTTTTATATTTTCGCATAAGCATAAGAAACTTGCAAATACCTAGTACAAATAATTCCCTTTACGTATTAATAAAATATTACGGAGATATATAAGAATTATCAATGAACAAATATCGCATTGGTAAACGTTAATTCGAGTTGATTCGTGCCATTTCATACTAGGTGTATTAGGCAACTAATTTTAAAAGAGGTAAATAGAATGATCAAAGATAGTTGATGCCATGATAAGAATTTCAGTCAGCAAAATAAAAGATCCAAGACCTTATAATTGCTTTGATGGCTATGAAAGAGTTAACGAAATACGGGATGTAAATCTGTGTATTTTTAATACACCAGCTTTCGATCTGATTTCGTTCCCGTTTTGTAAATCTGCACTAATGTTATAAAGCTAAAGAGTTTGATTGCTTGAACGCACTAATTTCACGAATGATTTTAGTTTTGTATATCCCATTTATAGAGGAAGACTGTAGGCTATATATCATTACATTACCGCCAACAGTAGATAAACAATTCAGATAGCCCTGGAAATAGAACGTTAAGGTAGAAAAACATTTTTTGTGTCCCTTTAAATATTGTAATGCAACATGTCATTATGATTAATGAGATTCTTGTGTTAAAAGAAACTCACACAAGAATCTATACAAATAAATAAAGTTAAAGTGCTTGTTTGTTATTTCAAACTATGTGTCTTGTACTTACATCAAAAAGTGTGTCTTTTTGTACGTCTGTTTCCTTCGCCTAGTCTCTGGAATGACTGGACGGATTTGAACGGGACTTTCACTGGCAGATAGCTGATGTTATAGAGTAACTTTGACTTTTATTTTAGAAAAAAAAATAAGACAACGTGAAAAATAAAAAATAATGAAATAAGTAACAATCTCAGATTCAAATCAATAGTGGGCACAGCTAGTATATAATCAATTTACGATATGGAAAGATACTCAAACAGGCTCAGACCCGACAGTAATAGATAAGAGGTAGTCTCATATCATGTAATTGTCATGTATAAATTATGTAAAAGGATATAGTATAGTATGAAAGGATTGACATACAGTAAATAAAAATCAACGAACTTAAGATCTGCGATTTTTGAGTCGGTTAGTGAAGAAATAAGTTGTAGAAAAGAACACTGGCTACTGCTTTTATTAAACACACAAAATAAATAGTAACAATAGTTATAATAACATTTGTAAGAAACAAGAACAGGTTCAAGGCTCTTCCTTTTTAGGGTACACCTGGTTCCACAGCCCTGGTTCCAGGCACTAAGTTTACACATAAGTTAACATTTGTAGGAAACAAGACTAGGTTCAAGGCTTTACCTTTTTAGGGTACACCTGGTTCCACAGTCCTGGTTCCAGGCACTAGTACCTGCGACAGCGTGCGGTTTTTAGTCGGTCGTCCGAGTCAAACATAACTGCCGGTAGGTGATATCCGGGGGATTTCACATCATCATCATTAGCCCGTTGCAGTGCACAGCAGGACATAGGCCTATCCCAAGGAATACCACAGACCCCAGTCTGTTGCTTTCTGCATCCGGTTGCTGCCAGCCCTCTTAAGTAAGCAGGACATGCTATCTGGCCTGATGTAGATCACGCATATACAGACAAATAAAGAAACCGGTGTGAAACAGCGCTTACGCTGTGTTTCATCGAGTGAGTGAGGATACCGGAGGCCCATACCCCAATCCAACGCCCCCTATCCCCCTCACCATCCCCCTTCCCCCCAGGCCGCCATAGTGTGGGTCACCATGCTGCATTGTACTTTTTCGCATTGAGGATGGTGACCACCACTCTTGGATTCTGCTCATGCATGCAGGGCAGAGTCATTTTGGCAGCTGAAATATAAAAAAAAAAAGAAAAAAAAAGAAAAGGGGATCAATGGCACTAAAAAGAAACATTTACCTACGTATTGATACTATTTTTTTAATTGTTGTCAATCATTATGCCAAACGTTGTCACTTTCACCGATAAAATATTTTTTATCAATCACATACTTTTGAAATATCTAAAAAGGGTCATATCAATGGATACGGTTTAGACACTCGACCAGGCCACTGTCGAAAGATTGTACATTTATCTGACAGTTATACGGGAGATAAAACATTGATTTTGAAACAAAATCTACACCCAAAATATAGATCTAAAACCTTTAGCTTGACCTATACCACATTGTATAATTACCTTACAGTTACGGTTTTATTTGTAATACTAAAATTCAATGTATGTAGCTGACCATTGTTTGGTGGTCCTCCGTAATACTACGCATACACAGCTATATCCTAGGTCTAGATCGGGCGATAACAATAGCCATTCTTAAATGACTAAACTAGCTAGATCTAAGAGCAAAGTGTTCGCAAATATACCTTTGTAACGAGAGTAATATGACTGTTATAAGAGTAAAAAGCAGTGCATCGATGTTAACACCAATTGTATCATAAAGCATCAACAAATTGAAGAAAGTGGAAGTAAACAAAAACAATAGTTTGGTTGAAGAGACTCACCTTTAAACAATTACTTTTAACAATTAGTAATTGGTACCGATTGCAGCGTTACAGTTTAGGAGACAAACGAAAACTAAAATTATAAAACGGATGACTGAACAATATATATTTTATTTTCGTGGTATGGGGTAACCCAAATGCGAACACACTTTCCAATAAAAAATATTTTATAATATATTACGAATACTGTAAATGTATTCCACTGCCAATGTCTTAGTTTACATCTGTGTACATAGAGTGATAATATATGCATCTTGATGTGCGAATGTTTATTTGTAACCTTAGGCTACTTAATTAAATTTTTGTTTGATTTTTAACTGTTATATAACAATACCTTATCTTTTGTTTTTTATTTGCTTAGTGGTTAGCAGTCGATAGGCAACACAAATGTGTCATTTTGTTATAACATGGTAAAGTTTGGCAAAATATCTTTTTTTTGGAAATATTCCAAGTACATTAACGCTTGAGTTAGTAGATGGTTCAGATAGGTGGTATTAAGGGTAGGGTTCGTACTCACGTTCACTTGATTGTGCACACTACACAGCAACTAAACGTCTTAGCATTTATTNCGGTTTTATTTGTAATACTAAAATTCAATGTATGTAGCTGACCATTGTTTGGTGGTCCTCTGTAATACTACGCATACACAGCTATATCCTAGGTCTAGATCGGGCGATAACAATAGCCATTCTTAAATGACTAAACTAGCTAGATCTAAGAGCAAAGTGTTCGCAAATATACCTTTGTAACGAGAGTAATATGACTGTTATATGAGTAAAAAGCAGTGCATCGATGTTAACACCAATTGTATCATAGAGCATCAACAAATTGAAGAAAGTGGAAGTAAACAAAAACAATAGTTTGGTTGAAGAGATTCACCTTTAAACAATTACTTTTAACAATTAGTAATTGGTACCGATTGCAGCGTTACAGTTTAGGAGACAATTAAATTTTTGTTTGATTTTTAACTGTTATATAACAATACCTTATTTTTTGTTTTTTATTTGCTTAGTGGTTAGCAGTCGATAGGCAACACAAATGTGTCATTTTGTTATAACATGGTAAAGTTTGGCAAAATATCTTTTTTTTGGAAATCTTCCAAGTACATTAACGCTTGAGTTAGTAGATGGTTCAGATAGGTGGTATTAAGGGTAGGGTTCGTACTCACGTTCACTTGATTGTGCACACTACACAGCAACTAAACGTTTTAGCATTTATTAGCTAATACCGCTTCATTGGGAAATAGTAATTATCAGAAAATTACTTTTTTTTCTGCAGTTCATAATTAGATTTTTAGAATGAGATATGGGATTAACCGTTACAATCATCAAATTTATCAAGCTGTGTTAACATTATAACGCTGTCATGTCAGCACAAATATAGATCTATCAAGAACATTGTGATCATATTATATTGGATTGTTAGGTTGCGACCACTTCCTGATTTATAATACGAGTATGTAGCAGTGGTGTATAAATTGTTCGAGAGTTGGTGCATCATCGTTGGAGTAAGATGTGATATAATGGGCATGTGTATAAATGTTCAACGTGCATTTCTTAAAGTGATTTTACTTCCATCAGGAGTTACAGTAATTTACTGTGTGTTTTTACGACATTTTCAATCGATAAATATTTTTTTCGTATAGTTTTTTTTTATCGCGGCAATCGGTATAAAAAACTCCTTACTCTCCAAATGGTCACGAAACTGGACTTCACTCGATATGTCGACACCAAGTCATCCCATTAATTATCTAAAAAGTGGGTCATAGTAATGAAAATTAGGTAACACCTACTTATATATACATACGTACATAACAAATTTCCAGGAAGTATAGGCATAACGACACACAACCACTGTCATAGAGTACTTAGTTTTGGTATAAGACTGTAAGTCTTTACTTGTACAAGATGGAGCTAAATCGCTAAATTAATTCGTAAATATGATAACCTAATTTTGGTTTTCCCAATTTTGATAGATGCTTGGCCATTTTTTTTCTTATCAATTAAAAACTATTCTCGAACTATGTTCGAAAACCCTAAAAATATTCTTGAAGTATTTCCCCAGAATTTAACCCTTAAGTTTGAGTACTCCGATGATCTGATCGTCACACGAAGTGGCTTGACTAATTTCAATAATGCTTGTGAACCGAGGGGGCTTCGAATGACGTTCCGAGCGCGTCATTTTTACTTGTAGCGCTGCTAGCGAGTTAATAGAACGGTCGCACTACACGATTTTTATAAGTTGTATATCGTACTCGAAATGTCTATCTATGTAAGTATGACAAAAGTACTTTTTCTTAACTTTTACCGATAAAAGAAGACAGTAGGGACGTAAAGAATCTAAAAAAATTTTGAGACCAATAAAAATTTATGCGTATTCCCTATTTCATTCATTTTTAACAAGAGATGCGCATTGCTTGAACTTTTAAATGGTTGATAGCTTAATATTTGTGGTGCCCAGCTTTGACTATAGATCATACCGCAGTACACAGCTAGTTATAACTAATATGACGCGTTTCCTTAATGAGATAATAGCGTTCAATTATTACTGTCTGACGTGCCAATATCGTCTGACCTGAATTAAAGACCTGACATTTAAATGGTAACATCGATAGAGGTGGATCTAGTCTTCTTGATGATACTTACATTGTTGTACACTAATGAAAGTTACGATAAAGTTTTGAAACATCCGAATTGTCTAAACATATATTTAATAATATCTACTTATCCTGACTCATTGATTCATTAACGAAGAGCAGAGCCTAAACCGGAGGGGTAATAAGCTTATTAACATGGCGGCTAATGTTTTACATTTTGTAACCACTAAGAAAGGGTTTGTGGAAGTTCAATTTCTAAGGGGGTAAAATAACGGATGAATACTATTGTATTCTATAGAAGATCATCATTGCCGAAGTTAGACACAAGAAATAGCAGCTGGTGCAGAAATAAAAGGTCGATCACTTGTGATGTCCGATTACGTTACCTCGTGTAGGTACTTAACTTTAACGTTTTGCAACGCTTTCTTGCCAATGGTCATGGGTCTGTGGATACATTATACAACTTAACATCATAGTTTGAAATACTAAATTTCATAAAACAAATAATTTATTTTGTACTTAAGTTCACTTCGTCCTTTTAATTAAAATGGTAGTCTCTTCTTAATTAAAATATGTTTTCTTTCTCTCTTCCTGCTGTGTTGAATTTTGCCCAATCAAAGAAATATTTATGAAGGTAGATCGGTTTTTATGATGACGGAAAATTATATGCCTTATTCACGTAATTTCGCCTGTTTTTTTTCTGTGCGGCAATTCCCTCGACATCAACAGCTGGTGGCTATGTCACACTCGAACTGAATACCGCACGACATAACTTGGGCTACCCACGGTATAGGATTTGCCCGTCCTATGTAGGAACTCGATGTTCCCCTTAATGTCCCCAAAAGGGGGCCGCCATATGGGCCTGATTCTGTTAGGGTTACAGATGGCCTCACCGGTCCCGGGCTTATGCTTATGGGATTTGCGATCTTCAGCGCCTAAATCGCCTGCGGTATCTGGTTTGTTCCCGGGCCTGGCGAACCGGGACAGTTCTAAGTTCCTCCTGCTTGCTGGTTATGCTTCGCGTAGTAAAAAATCTGAAAACCTTAGATACTTATGCAGTTCATCATGAACAACAACGCGACACGAGAATTATTATATAAATAAATGAAAATGAGTTAAGCGCCCCTGAATCACATTCATTTCATTGATTACCTGTTATTAAGTAGCTACCTAAACTTACTGAGTATAGTTTTTCAACAGAAGTCTTTTAGTAAATAGTGTACTGCAAGTGTCTTGTCTTTTTGAGTAAAAAATATCTGAAAAGTTTACATCTGAAATACTATATGTACGAGACAGTTAATTTGTCCAAAACATGAGTGTACATGCACTGAGTATGCAGGATGTTTGAATAAGTAGTAGAACAATAAATTTTTGCTTTTTCAGCATACAAATATTACACAGTCATAGCATATTCAATTACTAAAGTTATTCAATAATTAAAAAATATTTTATATGTATTTATGTCATTTATCACTAGTCTTTATTTACAATATATCTGCATTCTATTAATATCTACAATATTAATAAAAAAATCATTAATGCAATAGGCTTTCTCTCATTTTCTCTAAATTTAGTTTATTCCTCAGCCTTAAGGCTGTGTATTTCCTCCAACATTTTGGTAATTTGTTGAATATAGTTGGCGCTATGCAAAATATGCTCTTTCGTAAGAGTGCAGTCTTGGAATCATGTACACATAGTTTGCTATCGTCACGTCTATTTCGAATTACTCTATCACATAACCGGGGAAATAGATTGGGGTTTAATGTAACAAATACTACAATTTCTAAAATGTACATGGATGGCAGGGTTAATATTTTATACTGTGTAAAATAGGATTTACATAGTTCAAATATAGACCTAAAGCACCTCTTTTGGGCCTTGAAGATGAGTTACTTATTTACTGAGTTGCCCCATAAAATTTGTCCTTACACAAGTGTATACGGCTGAGGAAAGTTAAGGGTACCTACTGGCGGTGACAAGGGTGGTTGTTTATTAATAAAAAAAATTCTAAATGTTGAAAAGATGAACTATGGAAGACTCACGAAAAGAATTTGTAGAGCGAATGTGTGTGAAAGTGTCGTAAGAGGTCGTCCACAGGGAACATTTACCGACCAAATTGGTGATGTTCTGAAGAAGGACCCTGTAAAAACAACTAGGAACCGACGAAGCAACATTCAACGATTTAGGAATATGGACGAGGTAAAAGACGTATATCAGGACATAGTAAGTGGAGAGCAATTGTGTCTACCTAGCCCCGTGAGAAATAGACGTTATTGCCCCTAAACTTGAGTTTAGAGCGCATTATAAAAAGTATTTGAGGATACTTTGTGAGTCATATAAATAGAACTTTAGTAACTTTTTCGTTTATTGTACCGGATAGCGCTGAATTTAATTACTTTAGTCTTTTTTAGCTACACGAATTATGATCAACAATCGAACTTTTTCGAAACAAGCTCACCTAAATATATATTTCTGTGGCAAATAAATTACTTTCACGCAACCAACGTAACTTAATTTAAGAATTTTGATCGTTTTATTTCCAACAAATAAAAGCTGGGATGTTTTTCTGGTATTTAGACTTACCTTAATTCAACGTGTTAGCGAATTAAGTTCAGTAATTTGTTTGTATGTAGTTAGGCATCAAAATTATATATTGAAAGTAGTAATATATCCACAATGTCCATCGCATAATTCATGTGATGATCATCAATGTGATCCACAGCGTCCAATTCACTCTATGATATATAGTAAGATCACCATATTTTATAACTTTCATATCATTATAGTTCATATCATATCTTATTTTCGTGAATGAGTTAAATGATTACTTACTAAATACTACTGGCAGTTTTTTATATCACCTTTAATGCTTATCCAATAAGAAAACTGTTTTTTTTTGTTTCAAGAGGTTAAATGCATCTTACCATTAAACATTTCTATAAATGTTCTTGTGCAGTCAGTTCTTTGTGTAAATAATATAAATCAGTGTCATAATGTTGATACGTACGCCAACGTTCACACGAGATTTACTGAACTGAAAATTACAGCAATGAGAATGTTCGCAAAATTGCTTACTATCAATCGTTTGTGTTTGTTTAAGCGTTATTTTAAGTTTTACAAAACATTTTTGATGACTAATTATAACTAAATTATTACGGAATCTTATACATAGGTACAAGATTCCGTAATAAATTTGCTTGAACCTTTTGACCAGACTAAAGTAATCTATAAATATGTATTTTAGAAATATGAGGTTGGTTTGTGTACGCTTTTGAAATTCAAAAAAATCTGAATTGATCGAACTCAAATTTCGGGACTATACAAACAGCTTCAAAGATTGTTTTCATCTATTTTTTTGCATCCCTTTTGTTCTTCATTTCTTCATAAATACAGCCCACGATGTGCTACGGCGGTACGGGCAGGGTACTTCCTGTTTTATATAAAAATAATACATATCTAAACTGTATATTCATAACTTAATTACGAGATTTTTAAAAATAGGTAAGCCTAAAGAAGTTGATAAGATAATTCCTACACGAATAGGTAACGCTCATAATGAAAAGGTAAATTAATTTTCGTGTAAAAGTCAACTGAATGGTGAAGCACTTATTACGATTGAGCAAGCCAATTGCGTGTCACATGGTACATTTTCGCCGTTAGACACTGCCGGTGTTTGTAACTATAAACCAGATCGCCTGTTGGCACAGTCAAGCTGTTTTAATGGCTCAGAGATTTACAACGCCCGCAGCCGTTAAAGTGTTTATAGTTTAAACAATCCCTTTGCCAAAATAACGTAAGAATATAACATTATTTTTATTTTATAACATTTTGTCACTGGAAGTAAAAGAGAATATTTAGAAGAATTAACGAACAATATTGTTAGTAAAATATTGAATTTTAATATATTAAAATATTGTTAAGTTGATAAACAAACAGTATTTCAATACCCCCTAATATTCACGTGTTATTTTCCCTGCTAATTCATTTATTTAGTTGAAGCTGCTAAAGCATAGTCAGAAGGGAGGGGAGGGCACGTTGAGTCGCGAGACATATATAAAAGCAATTATATGTAACTATAGTTTAGTTTACTTAAAACTTTATAGAACAGACAGAAAGAAGGACAGGTATTTATTTTGATATATAAGTCACGGCTTTTCTTAAACGATTATGTTACGTTGTATATTTTTTAAAAGTTTATCTAGCTCAAAGATATTTTTCTATAATACTTAAAGATAGCGTTAGAAATAAGACTAATTATATTAGGGCTTGAATAGAAGCCTAATATAGTCTTGTATGATATAAACAAATAGCTTGTATAGATACACATTCAATATGGTGTCATTAGTAAAAAAATATCCGACGAAGCACGATGTTAAATCATTAATCATATCTCCTTTTGGCATAAAATTGGAGAACTAACATATTCTAATTAATTCCCAGGAATCATGGTGTCGCCGGTGGCGGCCCACGCGCCGTTGCTTTTTCACAAGCGTTTGCGCACATGGATCCAAAGCAACATCAAAAGTCGACATCGAAAAATCTGAGGGTAAGGATCTAGGACAAGCAATAGTTTTACCATTCATAAAATGCATTTAATATAGAAATTCAGAGACCATCACCACAATACGGTACGCTTTGATTGGGTATCTTATTATCTATCTATATTTAAATATTGTCTAAATTCTAATTTAGATACATGATGTTTATCTTATATATTTATATTAATAGGTACTACATTTACTAGCAATAATTTAAGAGTGTTATTTGAATACAGATCACATTTTACGTTAGCAATAGCTTATGACAATATGTATGTTCATATAATATTAGTTTAAAGACTTATTGCTATTTAAACTATCGTAACATGATTCTAAAACTTCAAATTCTTCGAACACCATTTCACCAAATTTACCGGGTGTGACTTTACCCTGCTCTAAAGCATCGTTTAGATAGTAAAATTTTTTTTCAAAAGTTTGGGAATTCGTTGCTTCTTTATCGGCATGAGTGCCAGTTTTAGTACTGTCTGTACATTCTTCATTTATCTCTTCTTTTGCTTTTGGTTCTTCTTTTTTGGTCTCTGTAGTTACAGTAGCCCGTTGAGGTATTACTTCAAGTTTTTCAATATTGTTTTCATATTTTTTGATAGCACCTATCTTGGTTTTTGGCACGTCTTTTTTTGTTGTATTATCCTTCGATTCATATGGTGTTTTAAGTATTCCTTTGCTGTAACTTTCTAATCTGCAAATTTTATTTTTCACGGAATTTTCTTCGTCGTGTAATAGTAACGGGGGATCTTCCTTTGATAACTGTTTCTCAAAACTATGCTTTGAGTTTTTGTTTTCATCAGTACCGGTTAATTCCAATCGACTGCTACAACTGTTTGATTTAATCAACTTAAATTTAAATCCTGGAAATGTTTCAGTGCGTTTGTTTTCAATCTGATTTTGAGTTTTCTCCGATGATATATTGTTATTTAGTTTGTTGGCTGGTGGTTGTTTATGTTTATCTGATGTTAGACACGAGCATTTGTCTCCTCGACATTTCGTGTGACACGAATAACAGTCCCTACTACAATTTTTTTGTAAATTCTTTATTTCTTCCATTATAGCCTTCGTCATGGGACTTACGGTTGAGTTACTCTTGGAATTTAGTACTTTTCCACCATAATATGTAACTGAAGTTCCACATTCTCTGATTTTCTTCAAGATATCTGGGCTAACATACTGACTTTCGCAACAAAGGTCTTGGCTCATAGAATCACATAAATATTCATCGCTTGAACTGTATACGGTATCTTTTAATTTTTTCTGTGAATATGGGCTCAAGGCCTCGTTTTCATACTCGTTATTTGAGCTGAGATCTCCACTCGATACTCCACTAGATAAGCTGGCATTATCCCATTTCTTATTACCGTAACTAGTATCTATTGTCAATTGTCTTATAACTTTCTTTCTACCATTTTTATTTTCTTTGGATTCCTCACTAAGATTCCGATAAGATGTAGCCCTTCTGGTTAAACCAACGTTTTCCTCAATCAATGGTGGATCATGTGACATTGGACTCTTCATCTTTAACGTGTCCTCAAATAGGTTTCTTACTTTTTTCACTGTATCAGGATTTGGCAATTCTTCTTCAATAATCTCTTTATTTACTCTAATCGGATGGTAAAAGAAATGTCTGCGTACTGCACTTTTTGGCTTTTCTGCTTGTACAGCATTCTCGTTTTTTTTCAGCAAGTTCGTTGGAATTTTACATGTATCTGTGTTTTTTCTCGGTGCTGGCTCAATTTTTGTTCTTACTGGTTCAATTATAACTATATTATTATTTACTAATAATTCCTGAAAACTATAGTCTTGCAAATATTGTAGCAATCCATCGAATTGAGCTTCCTTACGGTAGTTCGCTATCATACTGTTTTTAAAAAGTTCCGACTTCATTACTTTATATCTCACGTGATCAAAGTCATCAGAATCTTTATCATAGCTCTTTGCTTTTATAAGAGTAGCTTGAGTTTTTTGATTTTCATCATCATCACAGGTCAACTCTACTATTTCTATCTCAGGAGTATCCCTACATGAATCGATATCATATTTCTTTACGTCATTTTTATCGTATATATTAGGGTCAGAGTTTTTAACAATTTTATCAACTGGTGATTCTTCTATTTCGGAATCACTTTTTACTTTTTCAGTTTCTTCTTTCCATAGCTGTAATTTAGTTTGGTTAACTTTACGTATACTGTCAACAACTTTAGCACTCTCTAAGGATTTAATAATGTTCCCCACAGATATTTCTGATAAACATTTGTCCTCATTTTGTTCCGAAATCTTTTCTTCCTTCCTTTCTAGATGGTCATTTTTATTATTACTTATTATTTCTTCAGGTTTTATAGGATCTAATTTAATATTTTCCTTAAAATCTGGATTTTGATCCACAAGTTTAGACCAGTAGTTTTTAACAGAGTTAATTTTTTCTTGATATTCAATATCGGTCTTTATTGCATTATTAATTTTTTCTTTTACTATATTCTCGCTTTTAGGGATTTTAGTTTCTTCTTTTATATCCATAGTTACGTTTGTTTTCTTATTTATGCTCGCGTTACTCTCACCAATACTTTCTAACTTGGCTAAGTTGATTTGCTTTTTACTTTTAGAATCAACTACTTGTAAGACTTGAGGTCTAGTCATATTTAAGCTTTCCTTCGCAAATGTATGTGTGGGCGGATCTGTAAACCTACTAGTATCGTCTTTAATTATTAGTTTAGGTGGTGGTTTTTCAAATTTATTTTGAACGAATGCAATTTTATCGCTAGTTTCTTTTTTTAATTTCGGTATAGTTGTTTTGACGACTTTGTTTAATTTTATAGTTATAAATGGTTCTTTAGGTATGTAGTAGCTTGATGTATCAATACAATTATCAACTGTAATATTTTTATTTTCTTTATCGTTTTCTGTAATAATGTCTATATGTGTCGTTTGTTCAGTTTTTGGTATGATTTCACCTTTTGTGATAGTATCCGATTTTTGTTCGTGTTGCAGTGCTAGTGACTCTGTAGAATCTTGAGCAAGAGGTGGATCAATTACAATTGTTTGGTGACCACTTAGTGGAACCAATGCAATGTTTGACTCTGCCGATGTTTTGAATGATTGTACTCGTGATAATAATGAATTGGTTTTAGATTCTTCAGTAGCCTGCGATGTTTTTGCAGACTCATTAATATTAGTTAAGGTTTTCTCTACAGATTCTGGACTAGGAACCCGATTTGTTTCGTCCTCAGACGGCTCTCGTTGACGAAGAGAATAATGTTTTTTGATGCCTGTTTTTGGCCTTTTCTGCTGATCATTAATATTATCGTTTGAAACAGATTTTGATATGTCTGGCTTGTAATTAGAAGAAGAATTCGATATTTTCAGACTTTCTGATTTCGTAATTATTTTATTATTTCGTATCGTTCCTTCTATTTCATTGAGTTCTCTTTCGTTTTGGTGGTTATCAGATCGTAAATAGTTTGTTTCTTTTTCATCTGCGTTAGAGCTATCTATTGTTATAATAGATTTCAAATCGTCCTCAAGTTTATTAAAGTTTTGCAATAGTTGTGGTTCTGAATACTCTGGCAGGTAAATAAAATTGTTTTTATGAATTTGAATATTCTGTGTAGAATCAGAGGAGTTTATATTCAACTGACCGTAATTCTCAGAGTTTTTGGACGACAAGATATCCCGGAAATGCGTTTGTGCTATTTCATACGTGTTGTCACAAGGTAAATCCTCTGGGTCTTCCTCTCTGAGTTGGGCGTCGATGCGTTCTGATTTTCGTAGACACTTGCTAATATTTATGTCAGGAAGAGAGTAGTATTGATTTTCTATTAAAGTGGTTATAAAAGGTTCTGTTGATATATGTTTTGACGTGAATTGACTCTTTGTAGAGTAAGTATCGCTGTCTACGTAAGTATTACTCACTTGATCTTCGTTACTCTGGTTACTAAAAACTTCGTTGAATATGTTATTATTCTTTTTAAGTAATGAATCTCGGCGAATATCAGCAAATGTTTTCTTTTTATTTACTTGTATATAGACAGGATCAATATCTGGATGATTTTCCAAATTTATAGTAGTTGATGCAGCAAAAGCGTTCTCTTTGAATTGAGAATCGCAATACTCATCAATTTTTTCAGCTAAGGAGTTAGCCAAGTATTCTAATTTTTGAGATTTATCTGAAGAAGCAATAGAAATTGAAATATAAGATGTTATACTATCGGGAGGGCTAGAAACAATTTCTTCATTTTCAGATGCTATGGATTGTAAATCGTCAGTATTTATTTTTTCACTTACTAGTATTGAGGCATCTTGTTCTGCACTTGCATGTGAACTTCCTTTTGTTTCGCTTTTTTTGCTTTTTATTGAATTTTTATCATTTACTTCTGTAGTTTCAAGCCCAACTGATTTATCGTTACTGCACCGTGTCAAACTGTCGTTTGTAAAAGATGTTAGTGTATTATTATTTGACAGATCTTTGTCTTCGTTATCAGTATCTTGTTCGTCTGTAGTCACATAGAGTTCTTTACTTAGATTTGGTGATACAATAAGACGATCTGATTCTGGTGAACTGTCTTTGTAGCTTTTTCTGTGGGCCTCAAAATTATAATGTTTCCTAACGTAATTGGAATCTAGGCTATCAATCTCGCTAGGGTTACGCGAATGTCCAATGCTGTCTTCAGAAAGATTAGTTTGCTTTATTTCTTCATTCAAATTCGGCCAACTTCCACTTGCTGATCGGGAATGACGACTTTCATTACGTGAGACAACTTCTTCCTTTTGCGATCTATTCTCTGTATTTTCTACTTTTTCACTTTCTTTTTGTGCGTTTATGTCTCCAAAACAAGAAGCGGTGCTATCAATATAAATACTTTCCAGAACTTCCTCTTTAGTTTGGTACTTGGCACGTCCTGGCAACCTGAAACGTTTATAGTAAATATTTTAATTGTTATTTAATTTTTATAAACAATATTAAATGCCTTGCATAAGTGAGTCTTCTCCACAAAACTGTGATTATTAGATATCTATAAAGTTATCATCATCAGCCTTTTGGCTACTACTGGACATAGGCCTCTCCCAAGGCACACCATAGAGCCAGCAAAAGTAAATGATCATCAAATAAAAATAATTAAACTTAATGACGAGAACAGATCATTGTAATGAAATTTAGGCAAAGGTAATGCCGTGTAGACATTACCTTTGCCTAAGTAAGTCCGCCGCTTTTCTACTAATACATAAAGTTTTAAAATAGTCATTTTTTTAAAACATGCACATCGTGCTAATAAAAAGGAGAATATGCATAGCTAAGTAAAAATCCAATGCCATAATTCGCTGGGAGTAAGGTAGCCCAAATCCTATTATCTTATTTCTATTTAAAGGGCAGCAAATCATTTTTGATTCTTGAGTTATAAGGTTCTTTAGGCGACGCTTGTGAAGTGACTAGTCTGCCTGTTTGCCACTCATACCGTAAAAACATTACCTGTATTATTCATTATTTGTATTATTAATCAAAAACATACCTGTCTTTGAAGCAAGGTTTATCGAACAAGCGAGCGCGGGGTATCAATTGAGATCTCTTGCTTTTGGCGTGATTTTGTATTTGAAGATCAGTAAACGTTTCTTCTCTAATCACTGCTAAGCTTCGACTGCGTCGTAAGTTAGCACCATCAGATTCTTTGTGCTTGCACACTCTACCGTAACTGCCGCTAAACTCAGTGTCGGAGTTCGAGAATCGTTTTTGGATTAGTTCTTCGGCTGCTTTCGACCTTGTCAAGTGCTGGTAAAACTCGTCCTGGGGTAGCTGTACTGGTAGCTTGTAGTACTCAGCTAGTTTACTTTGATACTTTTCGTGTTTTTTGGTTTTATTTTCTGATACGTCTTTTTCTTTCCCTTTCGTTTTAGACAGTTTTCTCTTTTTTGGACGTTCTTGACTTTTTTTCGACTGTACCGAATGCCGCGACTTGTCAAACTCTAACGTTTCTGTAGGATTTTCAAAATACTGGATATCACCGACGGTGTCTGCCGCGGACTTGTGCTCGTCCAAACTCGATTTCCTTTCAACAAGTTCTCGAAGGCGGCTTCTTGTTGAACTGGTGTTTGACGTAACGCTCTCTGGCCTTTTGTTTAAGTATTCCAAATTTGGAGAAGACCGTCTAAATAGACTTGTTTTAATCGAGCCAAAGTCCGGGTCGTCCTGACAAGAAGCCGCTGAGAAGTTCTGTGCTCTTATCCGGTCAACGTGATTCTGGCTAGAATACGACGCGACCGAGTCCACTGAGTGCCTGGAACACAAAATACCATAGATTAGATTAAGATGTGTTTGTATGTGATAATACTGTTTGCATGAGATTGTAGATTATGGTGTGGTTTAGTTTAGTTGTTTTTCTAAAACTTACGCTAAAAATAGTGGATATTGATTTCTAAGAGTAAAGGCTACTCAATTACATAATTGATTTGTTGCTTCAAATGTGAGCAGTTTGCCAGATTTTACAAATATTTATTTATATTTATCGGTTGTCTAATTATTATTTATAACGAAAGATGTTTTACGTGCTTAAAAGTTTCAATCTGATTAGTGTATACCATAGTTAAAAATATTTTACATTGTGATTAAGATTGAGTCATACTGACCTTAGTCAGTATTATACTAAATATTGCTTTCAAATTCATTATTCTTGTCAATATTTATTGATAAAAAACAGCTTTCAATGATATTAGTCAAACATACATTTTAAACTTTCAAAATATCGTCGTTTCGGGAAGAAAAGCTGAGAGCAATACAGTCAGCCACTGTTGTACTTGTTTTTATAATACTTTGTTATAAATAAAACGTGTAACGTGTTATGGAAAGAATCTTTAATCATATCAATCAAATATTCGTTTTCCATTCTGTGTAAAAACCGAGTAGTGATATTGCTAAAGTTTGAATCGATACAAAATTTAACTAGTAAGTCTAAATAATTTTAGATGGCGTGATAATAATGACGTGAGTTGCCAAATACTTTCAGAAAATGTATTTAATGAGTTTTAAAATGCATGACAACTGCGGAGGACATTTGGAACTTTGCCAGATGGGCATGTCTCTAACAGAAAATGTCTTATATTCAGAGACTAATGCTGATGGTATTCATTAAAGGATTTTAATGTTATTTTAAAATTGGGTTATTAACTTATCCTTCCATCCTTAATGAAGTTATTTGTTGTACTCATGGTAATAAAATTATTTAATAAACAATTTTCAGCTTTGAGTTCAAAAAATTATTTGGGCTTATTTTTTTGCGCAAACACGTACTTAAAATATTGAATTCTTAAATACCTATGTACGTAAGAAGTGCGGAAGCTGCTATTTTAAAATAGTATGTTTTAAAGTGTTAAAATTACGTAAAAACGGTTACATTTAAGAATATGCACTCGTAGGTGTGATGGTCTAATACTTACTTAAGTTCATTACTCATGACAGAGTCTGTTCAGTATTATGATCGAAATTAGAAAACTTGATAATCTTTTGTATACTAAAATGGATTTAATTAAGGTAATATGTATGCACTATGCAATTTGTAAATCTGTGGTTATGTAGGTAGGCATGCCTAAATCCCTAAATAAGTATATATATGTAAGCAGTGGTGTAGACAGCTATTATTTGGTTTCCTTTCATCATTCTATATATTAAGGGGGCAATACTTTTGCTGGCTATAAATCACTAAGGGATTTACAGGTAGGAAAGTAAACATATTACGAAAAGCTTGATGGATTGAAGCTGGAAGTCAGGGCCTTGAAATGGCCGTCGCAGGGTCCCTCTGTCCATCTGTCCATGTATTTGAATTAGACTGTTCTATTTCTATAAATAACGTATGTACCACCGATTTCAATCTAGGTTAGTGTTGATTTTGTTTACATCTAAGGAGTAGTGAAGAAGCCATTGACGAATCATTAATTCTGACAATAGGGTAGTTGACACCTTAGTCAAACCATTTACTTTTTATCTTCTGTCAAAACGATAACTTTGTAATAAAAATGTACTAAGAACTAACTTGTGACGTCACTGTTTTAGACTACTCAATTGAGCAATATATTTCTGTTTATTTGATTAATGTTTATAATAAAAACGAAAAGCTGTAATAATAATATTTTCTGAGATGTTTTGTAATATTCGTTTCAATGAAGGAGACATCGGTATTTGTTTACAATACAATCAACTACCCTATTATAACGGACAATATTCTAGTTCATATCTAGAGGTGGTTTCTGATGAAGATGTTTTATTTCTACCATATTTCACGTGTCAAGCTGTAAAATTAAAATGATGTAAACAATAAACCCACAAAGTTGTTCTATTGTATCAATAAGACATCTTAATAGTGAGACTATTGAATTCTGAATTGTAATATTTTTTGCAAATATTGTTAACTGGATGATCCCCGCGTTGTTACCGGCGGTTGTTTTTGTAACTTTATAACATATAAGGCAGGTAAAGCCGCTGGGCAAAGCCAGTCTAAAATAAATTGGCATAAGTTTCTGCCAGTGAGAGTCCCCTCAAAATCAGTCCAGCCGTTCCAGAGACTAGCCAAAATAAACAGACAGTCCAAACTTTTAGCAATTGATATTTTGATGGATGTGTCATACATATATAGTTAATGCATTTAGTGAAAAGCTGTTAATTATAAATCACAAATAGACACTTCAATATTATGTATAGATTACATTGGTCCAGAGATAAAATAAACTAATTACGTTTATCACTTAGAGTACATTAGATTAGGTATTCCGTAGTTAGCTCATATTGCATTTATATCGATATAAATTAAGAACGAAATTCACGGAGATTTGAACAGAGTGTTTAGCCATTACGGTTTTTATGTCTAACTGAGAGTTATGTGTGAAAGCCAAGGTTTATTATTACTCTCATTATCATTATAATTATTTGTTCAAGTGGACAACTGCTGTGGGACATAGAAACAAGATAAAATTGTGTACAGTGTATTTTATTTGCCGCATTTCATAAGTGCCGGCGGTATTGACTACTATGATAGTATTGTTTGTCGGGGAACAAACACAGGAAAATATACAAAATTGTTTGACTTTACCCATATATAAATAGATGTCAGGACCAAATCTGTAACTACGATTATTTTTCTTTGAAATAATATAACAAATAATCCCCGTATATAATGTGGTTACCAACGTTATGTCATTTAAGGTGCCAATATTTTACGGCGAGACTGTCTATGAATATTCAGTCTCGATACTCCAAAAGACTGTTCTACCTATTTTTTTCTTAACTCAGGCAGAGCCAAAAGGAAGGAAAATAGTTTTGGCAATCTATGTATGTTCGTATATTCCTAGTATATCGTAGTGCTTAGGCTACTGGACCGTTTTTAATAAATGAGATGTCAATAGATTGGCCAATAGAGTTTTCACATAGTAGTAGCATTATAATTTTTAAACTTTTTCGTGTTTGCAGGTTACTTAAGTTAGCAAATGGTGTTTGATTTATTTTTTCGAATATTATACTTTCTTCTATTTGTATTTGAATTATATAGTAGTTTAATTTTAAAATGTGAGCGAAGTCATAGTTTTTCCTTTAGAGTCCCTGCAGTCTACAAACTGTTTAGTCGGTTGGCACCCGATCAAGTTATCCCGACAAAATATTTGGCTTATTTATCGGCCGATACTGAATCGTTATTATGTGCGTACTCCCATACATCTTCATACTGATTAAGAAACCAACCAAACTATCGACCGATCGAAAGTCTGCAGTTTGCGGGGGCTCGTAACTTGATGGGCGACCTAGCAAATATCCCACAAATTTCCTAAAAATTCTATAACTATTCATAATCTAGTAAAGTATTTGTTATTAAATGTATGAGTTTTGAAAACAAACTGGATTTATAAAAATTAATTTTCAAACAATATGGGGAAGCAGCGCACGGTATTTCCAATTCGCTCCAGAGAATTTTTATTCATGTATATTTTCTTTTGGGCTGTTTTCGATACGGAATAAGAAATGAATAAATAAATATGAATAGTAGGTTTGCACTGTCCCTTATTTTTGTTCACGCGAGTGCGCCCATTACGACGTCTACTCACGTTGAGATCGTATAACACAAGATAATATCTGAATTTGTATTCTAGATTAAATTTTGTTGATTGGAATTCCATACAACTAGTGTGGCTTGAGTAATTATTCTTGTTTTGTATTTAACTTTGAGTATGGAATGTTAATACTCCGATTAAATAAACAAACACTGCTTATAATAATTCTGTGAACGATTTTGATGAGGAAAATGTTAAATATAAATTCAACACCCGAAGTAGACCTCAATGTTAGGGATACAACCTTGATTGGAATTATTTTATAATGTGTTAAATATTTCTCAATAAATTGTGAAGTAGATAGTAGTCGTAATTAAATCTCCAGGAAACTTCATGTTTAATCGAGCCTGTACATATATGGGGCTATAAGACCTCCCGCAGGGCATGTATTATTATTATATTTCTTTTTTTCAACGCCGTCTAGTCCTAGCTAAGCATATATATATATTTTTGTAAATTCATAAATATTATACATAAAAAAACATACAAAATCCGATACAAATACAAATATTTTGTCCGACCCGGGAATCAACCCGAGGCCGCAAGCACAGCAGTCGCATACGCTACCACTATGCCACCGAGGCAGTTGATTACACATATAATATTTAACTAAATTCTGTACAAAATGGTACAGAAAGCAGGAATGACCATTGTAAAATCTTTTATTTAACACTGAGAGTTATTTATCATCTATTTCCTTCTTTAGTATGCCAAAGAAGTTATTTGCGATTTAAATAAGTAGGTCGTATGTGGCAAACGAATAGTAACTAAAAATAACTATACCTAAAGCAAATCGATCACGGGATATCGCCAGGTCTGTTCTAGTTTTGTTGTTTATTTATTAAACTAATTAATTTATCCTTTTAATACGTGAAACATTATTGTAAGAACTTTTAAAGGTTAAAACACTTCACGCATAATAATATGTGTGCAACTATAGAAATTATATTAAGGACAGTAAATACAGGACGGCCTCAATTTTAGATGGCGTTCTACGTATACAAGAACAATACTCTATTAAGTAGAGGAAACGGAAATTTGTGGCGCATGTGCATTTTGTTGTCTCAATTAGAATAAGAGGAAAAAATATAAGACCCAACACAAGTCATGTTTTTTTTTAATTCTTGGATAAAGAAAGTATTGGACATAAAAAAAGCTTATTATTTAGCAGAGGACTGGTAGGTAGGTATATCACATCTGCTAGATTCAGCTTCGGCTAGTGAGGTTAGGTCGCGCTTTAAATCAACTGTTTATATCTGAACACTAGCTGAGCCCCGCGGTACAACGATATTGTGTGAATTGTATCTTTATAAATTGTAGCCTATGTGTTATTATGATGTATAAGCTATGTTCAAGAAATAATGTTAAAATAAATATACATTTTCATATAAGTTAGTATAAATTTTCTTCTATCCATAGCTCCATCTAATTCGAAACCACAATATTTTCTCTTTGTCGTAAGCGAGTATATTCGAAGCACGTACCATCCACAGCTCTCATCTGATGCACTCCTTAAGTAGGGATTTGAGATAAAAAAACTGCTAACACTTTCCTTTTTATGGGGTACAGTTCGTTTCATTATACCTATGCTATTTTCACTTATTTTATTATATATTTTTGTAGTTAGGTTTTTAATAAACTATGATATTGGCAAATTAGGAACTTAATGATGTGTGCGTGTTGGTATATCTACTTGTTGTGTGTTCATTTGTGTAAGTACATATAGATGAGTGTGTGTGTGATGGTACGTGTGTGTATGTCATGTCCACAGCTTTATTGAAGGGGATGTAGAAGAGCTTCAGTTTCTTCGTAAGAGATGTTTTGAAAATAGAATGATATTATTGCTTTTAATCGTACTTAGTATTAATTTATAATCTAGCTAAAATATTATAAACGTGAGTTTATAAGTTTCTAAGCTAAACCACTAAACCTGGTATAAAATAATGTATTTTATTATCAGCGAGTAACATAGGCTACTTTATACCGTATTAATCGACCTAAACTAGTCCAAAGATAGTTATTAGGTATACGAAAAGCTAGTCCATAGGTACTTCCATACCATATTATAAATTTGAATATAACTCTGTCTGGTACAATTTCACGCCTAGATCGTTGAACTGATATAGACGAAACTTACAATGCAGGTCCTTTGATTCTTGAAGAAGGACATAGGCTATTATTCGTTGCGATAACCGACATACACGTGGGCAAAAGATAATAAATATATCGATACACAAAATACTATTGAACAATTTTAACTACAACTAAACTTCAGCCGATCTTTGAAAGTTTCAGCACATACTAATTGTGTTTAACGTTGAATAAACTTGACTGCTTGAATTTCCAATTATTCCAGACAAGCCTACTGAACGCCAATTATGAACTCAATTTAGTCGAGCACTATTTCGTAGTAAACCTTTATTCCAATTCTATTGACTTGTTCATGTCTGTTTATTCACAAATAGGAACGCCAAACGCAATAACAGCATGATTTAAAATTTGTTGTTTAGTTAATAAGATATTTTTTCGTAATATTCGATTATGTATGGTATCCGTATGATAGCTATACCTTTCAAATACCAAGGAAATTTCAGAGTAAATTGGTAGCGAGACGGGGCACTAAATTTTATGCTTGTAGCATAGAACAATGCCTGCAAATAATAGATAGCTGGCTTAGCTGCCCAGTCTTCTTTATGGGGTGTTTCTCGAAGACCGATTAATATCGAGATCTATGTCATCGAGATGGTGGTAGTAAGGTCTAAGTATAATACTTGAACTCAAAAAATATAAACGAAATATTAAATGAAACTTTAAACACTTTAACTCTGTATGGACGTAGATGATTTAGTGGTAATAAATTATAACAGTATTTTGCCAATAAGTGTTCTTCGAATCTGACGTTATTTTCTTGTAAAATTTGGTTTAATCGAATGTTTCTGAAGATATGCCTTTCTGAAAATAGCTTAGAGATAATCACTGTAAAATGTAGCACATAGAAAGGCATTACGAGTATTTAGTGAGTGCTTTTGTTATGTTTCATAGAACTTTGTTGAGTTGTGTAAGCTTCATAGAATTGAACATTTAAAAGAAGTAGCTTATCGTAATTTAGTACTCAACTGAAATGCCCAACCAGAATTAGTAATACTTGCGCAAGATTGGTAATAGTTTTAAAAATCGTTCCTTTTAAAGACTAATTAGGCTAAGGTACCTAATTCGTATTCAATTTGCCCGAGTGTTGTTATTAAAACTTATTGCATGTGTTTTTGTGAAAGGCGCCCGAGCTATATAAAGCATAGTATGGTTATAAGACAAAAGTTCCTTTCTAGTAATAACTATTATATACATACCTAGTTATCCACCTATTTGCTACATTTTCGGTGAATGCAGTAGATTGAATACGTTTTTATTAACAGGATTTTAGTTATTATTCAATTATTTAAGTCCCCCTTGGTACGATCGCTATTTTAGTCTTCAGTACCCTACTAAACTAGCATCCAGTTCTTAATACCTAGTGCCAATTTACTATTAGGATCGTTTATTTTACCTTCTAAATGTTACTATATGATTTGAACGAATATGTTTGATTTTCAATTTCATAATGATATTAGCAGGAATGATTTTTTTTTTTAAAACTATTGATAGGGTAGGGAGTTATGCTCATAGAACAAACTGCTGATAGATTCAATTTGTTATTTTTTAGACATTGTCTTAGTAATGATTCATACCTTTTTTTTAAGACAACTCCTGATTTTTGATTATACATTGTACATCCTGTGTCGCGGGGGACTTCACAAACATACATGAAACGGACTCAAAGAACATAAGACTATGTGACATGTAAGTAGTGTTTATAAAGTTAAAATGATTTATTAGTAACACAGAAAAAAGGAGCTATCCGAAAATTGTTTTATTTGAGTTATAGGACTTATTCAAAAAGTTATTCCTATTACAAACGAAAAAAGACGTCCAGATTACTTTATTGCAACTTTCAAACTTTTCATAACCCGCCTAAAAATGTTCTCATCTTTGTGCCCTCCATTGTACTATTACAATAATTTATGTTTATTTAAAGTGTTTGGGTACATTTGTTCTGAAATCACTGTTGCTAGTAGAAAATATAGGCACTGAGATTTCGTAAACCGCGGGTATATAAACGACATATATCTACACAGCTATTGTAAAGGAGACATTGCAGTTGACTAACTAGCTAATGATTGAATAATATGACGATTTATAAATGTATAGGTTCGTAAATTTTACAAACCAGGGGTTTTAATTTTTATTTGTTCAGTGTAATTCTCGGAACGAAGACCAATCCAACGACATCTGCCAAGCCAAAGTATATTAAGCAGTTAAACCACAAAAAGTGCTGTCGCACTTTACGAAATGTACATACACAGATATGTATTTTTTAAACAACAAAAAACTCTCAGTATTACTGGTATATTTGGATGGCAATGTCGGGAATCCGACACCATCAAAATTGGACGGTTATACGCGCTTGTTCGTACCTAGTTCTCGGGGTTATAAAATTCGTAGCTCATTTCCGCAGCCAAGTAACATACACATTTTCTTAGTAGTAGCAGTAACACTTTTTACCGATTTGCTTTATTAAATTAGATTAGTTAAATTCATTTTATGGCAAGTATTTCATAAATAATTTGAAAGATATTCGATTACAATCGATGAGGCATATTATATCTCAGATTCTCAGTATTTAAATGTCATTAGATATAGTTACTTTGGCAATAGCCCAAGATATTCAAGCCGTGACTCCTGTTTCAAATTCCATACACTAATTGAAGTAGTTTAAGTATTCGGATGTCAAACAAGTGTTTATTTTTATCACCTGTTTTTCAAAGAGACATGACGTATGACGTAATAGCGTGGGAGAGAAAAAATACTTTTACTGCCTCACTCTTGACTGGTGATGCCAGACTTTTATATAGAGAATCGTAAAAATAGTGTAACTTTCTCGATTTAATGTCAGAGTTTATTCTGATACTAAACACAAGAAACTTTAAAATATAAACATTACCACGAATTATCTATCAACATAACGCGAACGTTACCATTTTGTTACACCTATTTACACACACATAACTCTTTTCACTCTTTGTATGTTTTTTTAATATTGACGTCTTGCTAATTATCATCCCTTTTTAGAATTATAATAGTCTAAATTGGCTTATTTTTAATAACTATTATTAATTCGCCAGTCTTTATATTATTGAAACCAACAATATCGCCAACAAAATTAAGAGATTTGTTCAAAACTTGAGATAAAAGTTATAGTTTATGACGAGTAATTTTTTTGATGCATATCACTACAAATAAATAAATAAAAACTGCAATATTTCTACATATAAAGGTATAGCAGATAGTGATAAAACTAACTGCACCAAGTCCGACTATTACAGTGAATTAACGAAATGGATATAGACATTATAATTGTTGTGGTATTCTGTGAGTTTCAGAATGAATACTTTTCTTTCTTTCTTTCATAAATAATTATAAGATTGAGATGAAGAATATCGAGATTTTAAGAAATCCATTACAGTACTTGTATATTTTCTCCCAATTTTGTGAATATCTACGTCTTTTAAGTTACAATAATTTTTATAAAGAAATATGACCAATTTAAATTGGCAAGCTTCATATTCCGCTTCAATTAGTGAAACAACAAAAGAGTCGTAACAATTGTTTTATTAATACCTTCTTCTGAGCAGTACCAATCAAATGGTACCCTTTGTTCAAATAATAATCAAACTTTGGAACAAGATGATATCAATAACTTCGAGACGTTTTGTTTGTATTTATACAAGCTTTTGTTATGTTTCACCTGTCCCGATGTTTGTCTGTAATCAAATCTTGTAAGTTAAATTTGAAACACTTCCCGATTACCGATTGAACTGAAATTTAATATATGCCTTTAGTTCTGATGACAATGCAATTATTTATAATCGGTATTATAATTAATCCAAATGGTGGCAACAAAATGGCCGCCGTAACAAAATGGCGGCGTACATATTATTGAACAACCCATCCGACATGGGTATCAAATGAATGGGCTTAAAGGTTTTTTTATAACCTAGTAATAAAAGCTTGTTTTAAAAAAAATCTTTTCACTTGTTTTATGAAGTATCAGCAACTTTTTGACACTATTTTGCTGAAATTATGTGTATGATAGTTTTTACCTTTGTGTATGTCAGTTATTGCGCTAGAAATAGCCTATGGCCTGTCTCAAGAAATTAAGTAACTCCATGCCAAAGGCTTAGCCGTTAAAGCGTAACAGACGGACGGACCGACAAAAGCATATTTAATATCTTTATGGTTTAATAAAATAGTATGGAAATATCTTAGGAATAGCTTTGTTTTGACTAAAGATTGATATGTGTATAATTTATTTTATTTTCACATTTTGATGTTCTTACGTATCGTTTTATAAATCTTTGCTAATCTGCAATTTTCACACTTACGCATATTCAACTGAAATAAAAAAAAAATATTCATATTTGTTAATTAAAATATATTTTGGATATCCTTAATTTGAATACACTTTCTAAATATTGTAGATAAAAAACGATGATTAACTAACAGGGGCAAATCAATCCTTAGTGCCCTTAACATAATAGCATTTAAATGCGAATAGACATCGTTAATAACACAAAAAAATAGTTGAAATATTTCCATGTTTGTTGATATTTAATTAAATAAATTGTATTTGAACTTCCAACGTGCAATTAAGTTTTTGATTTCAAAAGTTAGAGTACTTACGTTATTTTATCGCATGTGTTATTTTGTTAATGTGCGAGCCGTTGAATCTTATTATATTTCAAAAACACACAGATTATAGATGTCCCTAGCTCACATTATAATACTACTTCATTAAAATTAATAGAATTAGGTATGGACCATGTGTACAAGAATTGACATATTGTAATTTAAGCTGGTCAAATTGAAACCTGCTTTTTTTACACTTTTTAGAGTTTTTATGCAGGAAGTTTACGAAGATGCTTTTAGAAGTCGTTTTTTTGTTAATTTTTTTTCTTTCTCTCTTCTAGTCTTCTTAATTTGAAAGTAGATGGCGTTGTAAATATCATTATTATTATTTTTTAATTCTACTTTTCTCTCTAATCAATATATACATTCACATACAACCCTATCTTGTATGCGTCGTACCGGATATAATGCAACAAGTTTCTACCCACATCCGTAGCGGTTGCTTTCTGCCGGCCGTGACACTCCAGTTGCCATCTGTGTCCACTATGTAATTATCCAATTATACACATAGTAAATATAGGCTATTGGTTTTATACTTCCTACTGCCCTGCCGTTTCTCCCGCTTTTAATTTGTATAGTTAACGTTACGTTTGTTTGGCTTAAACTGTTTACACGCTTTTAGCAATCATTATAACACTGAATGTTAACCATCAACACACGCATTTAAACATAGGATATAGTTTAGACTAGCTTTCGTTCAAAACTCTGGGGAAATTCTTCTTGCGAAAGTCCGCCATCTATTCTTATTGTACTCAGTTCTTCTAGATCTGTAAAGCGCGATTAAATGAACAACATTTCCAAAACCTACAAAAAGAAACTCGATAGTATTATTCTTTTAACAACTGTCAACATTTTTGGATTAAGTATCATACGTAGTTTACCAGGTCTTTTGAAGTTTTGTTCAATGCTTAGCCAATATAGATTGTATTATAATGCAATGTAACCTACAAAACATCATATTAAAACTAAACAATAAGGTCTATTACAGATAATAGATACCATGTAATATATGGCAGCTTCACGTTTTCAACGACGTTTGCTTCGAAATCGAAACAACGATAAATGAATACATGTTGAAAAACTGGTAAATTTTCGATTTTCAGAAGATGGGTAACGTGACTAGTAAGATAAATTAAGAGCAGATAGAGATAGAATATTATATTTTGGCCTCTGACTCTACAGTATACTTGATTCGATAAGTAGAAGATGATTTAACGAGTCAGCTTTAGTTTATCCATATGGTCAATGTTATATATTACTTACCAAAAACTGTCAAAATGAAGTTTAAGACGTAAATGTCAACTGTAATAAACTTACTAATAAGAATAAATCTACTTGGGTTAGCTTTGATACTAGCAATAGATTACTAGTTATGAAATAACAACTGCCGGGGCCGTCAGACGATTGTCGTTAAACAAACTTCTGTGCGCTGATTAGTTCGTGCAAGTTAAACAAGAAAATCATGAACCTAGAGGCGTTGGGTTTATCGAAGTGAAATCTAAATCTGTCTAGTTTCCTTTGCTGATATCATTTAGAAGTTAACGAAATAGATAAAAAAATGATACTGTCGAGTCCTATATGAAGAGTTCTCCACCATTGTTAAATTGGAGTGATGATAACCAGTTTTTTTTAAGTGGAAAGAGTTAATCAGGAGCCTAAAAAGGGCTTTTTTTGGAATTTACTTAGCCTTGCATAAAAAAAATGATTCATATAAACCTTTTGGATGGGTATGTATGTCTCTCATCAAAAAAATGTAGTTCTTGAAGGTTAAATAGAATAACTTTCTCGCTAGTGGCGCCACGGGTGGAACTTACTTCTTAATAATGGACTTGTTCGAATAACCCTGTATGAAAGAAGTTTTTTACTGACTCCAAACTGTACTAACTTCTTTTTTGTAGTTCCTGGTGTACTAAGAGGCGTGGTGCAAGTTCGTGTTAGTCTATGTCTCAAAGCTCAGAAAATTATTTTGCTTTAAAATAAAGTAAAAATTACGTTCGCTAAGCCAAAGGAAACTGTACTATGCCCGCGATTGGGCTAACAATATGAGGGTAATAGTAGGTATTTTCCTTTTAGCCATTCAACAACAGGTCAACATACTATTATGTGTGTGCTATTGTATTTACAATAGTAACGTTTAGTTTCATTCAATATGAAGTGGAATCATAAACCTCGTGGTGATGCTTTGAGTTATTATCACTCGTATATATTATTAAACTTTTATTTGGTATTAATATATAACTTATTAATGCAGAGTTTTAAGATTTACTTCAATAGGAGAACAGTAGAAAAAGTCATAACTAAAAAGAAGATGTAATCTCCTTTTTTTTTGTAATGGGACATGTGGGGGATGGAACATATGAATCATCATCATCAGACTATAGGAGTTTTGGCTGGACAAAGGTCTTTCCTTAAAAAGGAGGGAATATGAATGTTTAAATTAAAAATAGTGTTTCTCATTCACAAAAGTAGATATGTGATATGTAAGTATTTGTGGCAAAAAATAAACCTGTTCTCTGTTTAATATAGTTAAGAGGAGTTTTTCTTTCGTTCTCTTAACAACTTTCATTGATAAATGATACCGAGGTATGCAGGGTTTGTTTATAAATAGCACAAAACACACCAGCAATACACTTCTGCTTCTTACTTCTTAAATCTTGTCATGCTTTTCACTAATAACGCATTCATTTCTTTGCCACTTATGCCACTGTTTGTTAGAATACATGTTTATAAACATCTCTAAGTAATATGAAGAAGTACAGCAGTTTTTCATCTTTTTTTGTGTAAACATTTTCCACTTGCCAAAAGCTGGCATTTTAATGATCTGGAACGAAAGATACGTATTCAAAATAAACTATCACCGTCAACCGCCATCTGCGATGTCATGTTGATTTATTATTTTATCTCTACAACTATAGATGAAGATTGCATTGATTTATTACGGATGAATATTTTTGTAAAAATTAAGTACAGAAATATGTGTAACAATTTTTACAAATATGCTGCATGAAAAAAATAGAAGTAAATATAAACTACTGGCAAACGGAACGTTATTTTTAGAGTTTTGCGCTTTGTACGTCATATCTGTTAGTTTACGTCATGCTATGATTATTTCTACTGTCTCTTATTTTTTTTAACAGAGTAGGTGAAATATTGAAAATGAAATTGAAATAAATGTATAATTGGAAATGATATAATTAAGTCATTTCGTTCTTCTTGCATTAAATCTTTACTAAGTAAACGCACAGTGGTCGAAATTCCTCTTTGAATCGATACCACTCCTAAAATACTTTCAACACTAAAGCACCTATTGCAATTAAACTTAAAATCAGATCTAGATGTTCATGGATTGTAAAAGTGTTTGGAAGCTTCCGTATATTGTTTTGCAATTTTTCTTCATTTAATAGACTCATAGACCTTTACTTTTTTTCGTCGTGCTTGGTAATCCAGCAATATAATAATTGTAATTAGCAAGTGTTAAATAACGTTGGTATACAGACACTATATAGGCCAACATTTGTCATAATTCATACAGGTTTTGTCAAATTAATTAAGGTTTATCATTGACCGACTACGACTTGTAAATACCAAGGTATACAAGTATAAGTCAATGGGAGCTTTTAATGTTACATACATAAGTTGCGAATTAAGTATTGCGGCTTTCTTTGAACCGAGATTATCATTAAAACAATTTGTTTCTAACAAATTAATGCATATTACGTTTACAGTGTTCTCTTTACATTAGAAAATGAAACATTTGTTACCGAATTTTGTTTACACGTGTGACCTATTTAAAATGAGGTTAATGTATGATTATGCCAGTTTTCTTGCATGGGATGTAATTAAAATACAATTGAGTTACATTTGTATGTTTGTGTTTTTGAGGTCATAGAGAGGTTTGCACTTGATCCCCTTTTTTCAGTGTGGAAATCCCCCCGGATACCACCTGCTGACACAACTAACAAAGTCATTTTCTTATTTATGTGATGTCGCTAGAATAAAACGCACAACAGTGTAAAGCCTAAATAAACTTCGGATTTGTTCGAAATGTAAAAGATGGTTAGTGAAATAAAATGTTATTAAAAAAAACTGATCTTATGTTAATCACACAACTAAATTTCATAAATAGGAATCAAACTTACGTCCTCTGGTATAGAAGTCTGGTTCACTAAGAACTTGTAAATGCTAACAGGAGTTGCACAGACAGGAAAATCTTAACCTATCTGCGCTACCTTCATCATTGATTAATAATAATAATAAAGCCATTATTCTATAATCCGCTTGTTCTATAGGCTCATTATTGCTTACTCAGCCATATTGTTTCAAGTTCAAGGTGAAGGTTTTGTGAGCTGAAGGTTAGCAAGTTTTCAAAAAATTATCAGTTTCCCATTTTATTTTAAGAATTCACATTCTGCAACGTGCAACATGCAAAATAAAAAAAAAACAACAGCAAAAACCATTCATACTGTTTGCCTTTTAAAGTTTCGGATAGTCTCTATTTTACAAACAGAACTAACTTAATAGTGACTATATATTGTATACATGTGGTGTTAATTACGCAAGGTCCATAAAGTGTTAATAAAATGCATTCGTTTAAAAAATAATTGTATACGATCATATATTGCGGTAACTTTGAAATGTCAGCATTGACTTTATTGCAATTATCCGACTTTTGTCCCGGAACGATGGCTGTTATTTGTGAATTATGTGTTTTTTCTCTTCACTCACGTTTTGCATATCATGCACGTTGCTTGTTAATGCTTATGAAATTGGCACAGTTAAACCAAATCTGTGTTTGTTTAACTGTGTTGTAAGATTATTTTTAAGCCCATTGCTTTTTATATCAACATCGTTATTTTGTAAATGAGATCTTTCTCTCAGGGATAATTAACCAATTTATTTGAGTATTTCACTTAAAGGACGATATGTATAATTCAGGATTAGGCCAGATTAACAAAAGCCGTTTAACCTGTTAGATATATTAGATATATATGCAATCGCTGTTTGGATCCAGAGCTAGAAGCCCTGTACCCCAAGCCAAATCTCGGATGTAAGTGGAATTCAAAAATTTGCCACTGATCAAACTTACTTCTCGGAGTTACTCCATTAAGTTGATTCCTAGAGTGAACTTAAAAAAATATTCTATCAACTTACAAAAACAATCAGAGCTTTGGCAATTGGACAGGCCTATGTTCATCAGCAAGAAGATAATGATTATCATGAAATTATTATGAAACATCTATAAATGCTAGGCAACTCAATTAGTGTTTTATGCTAAACGTCAAAATTGAAATTTATTATTATCTTGAATTAAGAGCTTAAGTCCGTATCAGTCTGGGTTTCGACAGTTGAAAGTAAAACCTGTGGTGTAAATAAGTTGTGAGAAACTGTTACAGCAAATATTAGAGTTGAACCGTTACGCCTTATTATTTTGCAAGAAATTTAACAATTGCTACACCTATTTGCAAACGTTCTTATTTATTTATAACTACCCTTATTTATAACAACAACCGTGGTAAACGCTGCCTTTTAAAAAAAAGTAGTCTAAGTTACTTTTAGTATCATCAGCTATCTGCCAGTGAAATTCCCGTCAAAATCGCTCCTACCTTTCTAGAGATTAGCCGGGACAAAAAGGCAGACAAATATTAAATAATGATTTTTTATGTAAGTGCCAGGTATAATGCATTTAGTGAAAAGTTGTTGACTTGATGTTACAAACAGACATTTTAATTTTATATATTTGTATAACTAACCGAATACTTAAAATTCTCGATTAATCGAAGAAGGTTATGTCAAATTAATAAATGATTTCTACAAATTTAAAATGCCTCAGTGGTTTATATCGTGTTATTGTCGCACAGGTTCACAATAGTGTCAAGGTCGCGCAAGTCGGTGAGGTTTTTTACGACCGCTGTTCAGCATATCGTGCAAGAAGACCTTTCATGAGTCCTTCCATTAATTTTTTACTATACGCACATTTTTAATAAAAGTTTTATAGTCTAAAGGCATGTCATTATTTTCATGAAAAATTAGGTTTTATCAGAGATTTTTATGATATATGCTCATAGTTGTAAAATCACTCTAGAAGTCACCTGACCATCAGGTATGATAAGGTTCTGAAGGAATTCTCCGCATTCCATCACATATCTGACTCCATTTGTATAACGTACTATGATAAAAATCGTAATATTAAAATCTAAAAATATATTGTCAAATTTACAGTAACTTTTAAGTATAGATATACTGTTTTAACTTCTTCTATCATATCTTTTATTTCATCAATCATCATCTTCGCAAATGCTTAATCATCACGAGTAATATAGCACACCGTGTGTTTTTAAATAATCCATTTAATTGTGCAAATTCACTTTGAAAGTCTAGATCAAGACCGAACCAGTGAACTGTGGGTGCTCCTATTCAATGATCACTTCAATAAAACAATGTGTAAACTGTACTATGGCTTACTGTTTTAAATAGAAGACTTTTGAATTGTTAAATCAACTTTCTTTTAAGATATTCCAGTTTACATTCAAGACTTATTTACGCTACTTTTTGTGCAAAAAGTTTCGTGATATTTAAAAATATGATTGGTGTGCATCGCAAGTGTTTGCACTTACCCTAGTGAGTGCGAATAGCGTTAGCATTGATTTATTTATTAGCATATTATTAGATGAAACCAAGGTTGTCCAAGGCTGTTAACAAATCAATAGTCACGCTTTGGTTATTGCTGTTTCACCTCTGTAGACGCTAAAGAAATCTATTTTATAGGTCAAATGACTAGATCTTAGACATAGTATATCTTAGGACCACGGTTCTAGTTTTTGCATTATTGACTTCATAAGATTAATTGACAATAGTTTACAATATTTGACTAATACACTAAAGGGGTTCACAATGTGAACATCCCTTTTTCATTATTACGTTTTGGTCTATAATGCAGTCCCTAAGACTCTTATCACCTATTAACCTATATTTCCATTCATCATAGGAAAGACTAATTAAATAATAATAATAATAATAAAAAAGTTAGATGGAATGACGATACATTTTCCCTTAAATGTAATAATTTATCAAATTCTAAGTTTTATTTCCACTTCGACATAAATAATAGGACGTGGAATACGTCTAACATTTTTACAAACATAAACATACGTTAATACGCTTACAGAATTCTCTTAGAGAATATAAACAAGTTGGAATATAATGGAGTTTTAATTAGATTTCGATCTAGACATTTTAGCGTAGGAAGATGAGGAAACGGAGTTAACTTCATATCAGTTAAATTTGAATTTAAAACTATATTATATCATTATCTATGGCCAAGCTACTGCGACTCAATTATAAATTTAATAAATTCGTATTTATCATCTATAAATAACATTCACCTGACATTTGCTTCGTCAGTGTTAGCCAGATTACAAGGGAAAAATAACGCAACGAGTTTTCCAGTTTGATTTTCGTGCGTAAGTATTATAATAACAAAAAGATTCTAATTTGGATTATGTTCAGTAAAGCTATAGCAGCCCTCGATTATCACAAATCAAAATGTTATTACTTTATTAACTGTAGTCAATGTCAAAAGGTCTAAAGGCATTTAGACATTGGCAAAACAACTTTTCTAAATTTGTATGAGCCAATAGACAGCTGAGGGCAATAAACATAATTATACTAAAAATAAATACCAGTTATGGAATTACTACATTATATTTCTATTAGTATAGTATAGTCTTTGTAGTGTGTTTTGATACTTTATCCCTTTATTAATTTGTTAAGTTGTGATACGGTACAAGCTTAATAAAAATAATATCACAACAAACAATGGAGCGGCATTTTAGTTAAAATTAGGCACGATGTTATCGTTGTATTTAATTTCAACCACACAAAAGTCGACAAGATTATGCTTGTAACGCAATTAATCATCCCTTACGGCTATATGTACGTACCTATTTAATAAATATATTTTATTTGTAGAATGAAAATAGGCCTGGGTATTAGTGCGATGCAATAAGAGCAAATTGTGCTCTTTTCGACTATGAGGGGGTGTAAGTTTAAAGTTGAAAATAAAACAGAACCAAGGGGGGGTTATTTTTTTTATTTTATTAGTACAGCAAGATGCTCTTATTTCGTCGCACTATCATCATTAACAGCCCTTACTAGGCCACTGCTTTACACAGGAATCTCCTTTGGAAGAGGTTTTGACCTACTATACCTCGCTGAAGGGTTAGAATTTTCCTTCTATATGCAGTTTTATAGCTGTTATGACATCCATGGAATGCATGGTTTGGTCTCGCGCCATAATCTCACATTAACCATATGTCACGTCATATACTCTGTTGTATTGTCATTATCTTAATTAGCAGAAATACAAAAAGGAATGTTTAATTTAATTTTCTTCTTAAATTCCACTAAGAATATTGTCGTTTGTAAAGAATTTCATCAAAGTGAGCCGGTCGTTTATTACTACAAACCCTTTAAAATTTGTGCTAAATACGTTGCTATGAATTCGTTTAATTTTGAATTGTGACACTTCGTCGCTTTACGCCAACTACCTGAGACCAAAATGGAATAAAAAGTGAACTTAAAAAGCTTTCAGCCAGCTGGTTTTTCATCCAATTTTATTCTAACTTTTATGAAGTTGAAAACGTAATTTTTGTTTGAAAGTTACGTGAGAAGTTTAGTTATCACAAAGAAAACATTATAGTAATGTTATCCTGTGAGTCTAAATTATCGAAAATGGAAGTGGATGCAGGAAGCTGATATAAGGTATTTTAATGAATGAAAACAATGTATCATTATTGTTATTATTTATATAGCAGAAATATAAGTTATATTTGTATATGAGCATAGATAGTACGTACAAAGCATTCATCAAGCAGCCAGATGTACAATATTATGAGCAACTACGAGTATATTAAATTGTTTCCTTTATCGTGGTGGCAACATTGTGTTGAGTAGTGAATTATGAGAATATACAACTTTGTCGACAGACACGAGAGTCTTTAATCCTAGTACATTGTGCAGTTTGCCGTACAAAAGTAACATTGTTGATGAATTCACTGTTTAAATAAACCATTGGCAGAAACAGTCACGTGTTTCACAAAAGATTCAATTTACTCTACTGGATTTGGTATTCTTACTCCTCTCAGTATGTTGTGATGAGATCTTTTGGGGTTTGAGTGATAGGTTGATGTCCCCTAGGCTAATTGGAACAGGAATAATACTAATTTAAAAATGTGTTACTTTGAAGTGGTTTAAAATGAGTTTCCCTGAAGGAAACGTGTTCTACGTCACGAAGATATGAAATTCAGAAGAAACTAAGTAATTTAAATGTGGTCTTTCCCAAGTGTTATTTTAAATTAAGTTGCCACAAAATGACAAAGATTATCCGGTAGTAGCCGTTGTCAGTAGTGCTTTTCTAATAATATTTTGGAGACTGTTTTGTGAACTAAAACAAAACTTTATAGTACCGATCAGAAGTCGTTACCTGTCTCACCTTCCAATACCTTATTTCATATTATGCTATCTATATATTGTGTACCGTAATTACTTAAAAGCTAACAAAGAAAAATAGTCTATGAGTAATACTAAAAACTTTCCGGGCAAACAAGTTCATGGAAAATCTATTTGCTGCGTAATCAACCGGCACGTATTTTTACTGCTTGTTTATATTTTAGTCCTATAGAACTAATAAAGTCAGATAGAAACTGATAATTACATACAGTACATAACTAACTTATGCCCGCTACTTCGTTCGAAAATTTTCAACAAACTAAAGTTACTGGTAAAGATGCACTTAGAAATTCATGTTACTTCAGTAGTTACTAAAGTAGCGTAAACATGGCAGCTAGACTAGCAAACAGACTCGCCTTTTTATTTATTACTTTAGAAAAGATGCACGCAATATATTCAAAGTTTTTTTAATTTCTTCACCATACTAACGAATTTATACAATAGTGTTAAAGCAATTAAAACACGAGTGACTATGATTGAATGAAGGAGAATTTCCGGCTCTCATTTCTGTTGATGTTGTTACTACTTATTTAGTACTTAATAGTTCAGAATACAAAGTAACGTACTAAGCCATTTTTATTGAATAAAGTAGGAATGTATCGGAGCAATCCGTGATTCGGAGGTCACGTTAAGCAGTCGGTCCCGGTTGTTATCATAGGATAACAGTCGTGAAGCTTAGTTGAAGGCCTTCGGGCGGCTTAAAAACATCCAACGGTAAGATTACGTAGCCACAACGTTGTATTGCCAGTCCCCAACCCGCACTTGGCCAGCGTGGGGACGTATGGCCTTAACCCTCTCCTGAGAGGAGACCTGAGCCCAGCAGTGGGACATTATGGGTTGTTGATTGTATCGGAGCAATTGAATCTTGGTTGTTTGAGAGCGACCGTGTCAGTCATCATTTGCAAATAAAATGGGGCGACCGTACGCTCACAAGCGGCTCCGTTTGAATCGATTTGCGTTTGGATGCGGTTAGGCTGACTTCTGCATTCAATAATTGAGCTGTATAATTTTGACTGTTAACCATAAATGATAAACCGATCCAAAGTCATTTACGTATTTTATTATGCATCTTTTCAATACGTAAAGGTAATTTTTAATGTGATTTTAATAATGTTCTGCTACTGTCTCATTTTTTTTTGTATCGATTTATGTTGGAAATTGATGCCAAGTCCGATGTGACTAAAGGCAAATTCAGCTTTTACAATGGCCTTTAATTCATTGCCATAGACTACTTTCCCTGTCGCGTTGCTCCGTTTATTTCTGTTAATTCAAATTGCACGACTCTTGTGTTGGTTTCAAGAAATGCACAGTACAACATACATACATATAAATGGGCCGTAGTGTTCATGTTTTGTAATTTAGAGTTTTAATTCAAAGCAGGACTGGACAGACTAACGTTTGCCGTTCAAAACATTGCTATACGATAGTTACACGTATATTTTTTTATATGTTAACCTAGTTTTATGTAATTATCCCAACTCAAACTTCGACAAAATCAATAGCGTACATACGTTTGAGTAAACTAAGAATGTCTAAGTAGAGAAAACTTCTGCTGGGTTCTTCGTCAGTAGTCTTTGGAAGTTAAATTAAAGCAATCACGTACACCCGGAAATTGATTGAACTTTTTCCTAAAAAAAGGCTCGTTAAAACTTAAAATATTACTAATAGTTCGTTCAGACCGGGGGAATGAGATGGAAATGTGAAAAAAGATGTTATCATTCTCTTTATATAAATGCCTAAGCCAGAAAGGATTACAATCTTTAGAAATCCATTTAAGTGTTCGTTTATAACTCGTGAAAATTCGAGTTAATTTTCTTTCAGTATAAAACAATTTGATACATCAAAAGCGATTTCATTTTCTGATAACAGTCTTGTACGTGCAAGTTTTCCCCGGATATCAGTTCCAGTGCAAAGCTGTTTTTCTTGTTTTATTCTTGTCTCCTTAGCCGTTTCCAATTATGATATCTTGAGAACTATCATTATAAAAAATACTAGTTAAAAAGAATTACATTATAGGTAACGCCAATAACACTTATGGAGTTAAATAAGTCTTCAGGGGTTAAGTCGATGATTTTTTTAAACTTATATTTTGACCAAACTTCGGATAATTTTAGCAGTTAAAGGTACTTACATTCTGATGTATCTATACTATTCTCAAATCACATAAACAAATTAAACACTACAATTTTTTTAATGTCAAGAATATACATTCTACGATTTCCATCAACATTGATTTCTAATTCTAATCTACGTGTATAGTACTAGATACACGTGTAATGATGCGTGAATCAGCCGTTGATCCATTTAACCATGTATTGATAAATAACAACTATCTCCATTCCATATGTACAGTTTACATTCACACACTTAACATTTTTGTAATACGGGCATCGTGGGCATCTCACAAATCACTCTATCGGTTTCGCAATACAACGTAATGTGTGTACTAGTCCATACATATAGCTGAAATGCATACACGCTTTTATAAATTATTTAGATGTGTGGTGTTCTTCGGGAGTTTAGTTGTGTTTTTAGCCACTATGCACAGTGTAAGGAACTATAATATAAATATTTAGTGGTATACTTTCTTTAGCAATTTTCAACTATGCTACAATATTTATATATATGTTACAAAATTTAAATTATTATTTATTTGTGGACCACCTAGGCGCTGAGTAGAAAGTTAAACCTCATCGCTTTTAAAATGGTTACGGGTCAAGTCATGCATAGGACTCAATAAAATAAACCTGTTAGTTTTTTATGTTTTAAAACTGAAAAATGGCATGAGAAATATATGCTAGTGGTCTCTTTTATAGTTTTTGATTGATTGAGATTATAAGAAATTGTACAGAAATGTATTCTCAATAGACATGATTCAAGTATATTCAGAGTCTGCCGGTTTCGAATACAAAAATATTGGCAACAACTTTGTCTTCTCATATTAAAATATAATATTATTTAATTATTATTATCTGAATATTAGAAATTTGAGACTAAAACTATCGTTCTGCTTATAGATACATAAGCGATCTCAGGCAATAGGTACTTTGCATCTGTTGGAAAAGTAATTTTCCTACTTTAAATGGATCTTAACTTCTGTACATGTTATGAAAAAAAATCACCTTCGCTAATTATTTCAACGAACGTGGATGCGCTTATCACATTATCACTATCTGTTAGATAATTTATCAAGAGAGGTTGGAAAAAACACAAATTATAATAAATAAATNCCCATAATCACCACGCTGGGCAGGCGGGTTGGTGATCGCAGGGCGTAACTTGTTGCACCGGTGACGCTGCTGCCCATCACCGGCCTATTGTATTTAGTTACGCCTTTTAGGATGGATATACCGCCATCGGTCGCAGGACTAGTACTTTGCATCTGTTGGAAAAGTAATTTTCCTACTTTAAATGGATCTTAACTTCTGTACATGTTATGAAAAAAAATCACCTTCGCTAATTATTTCAACGAACGTGGATGCGCTTATCACATTATCACTATCTGTTAGATAATTTATCAAGAGAGGTTGGAAAAAACACAAATTATAATTATACATAGCTAACATAGGTAAAATGGTGTACCTACTTACATATGTTTAAAGTTGTGGCGTGTCACTTATAAATAAATTTGAAAAGTTTCGATTGTATAAAGATCTCTGGGCAACTAGTAGAAACTAGAAGAAAAATATTTCATAGTCAATACCCACAGAAATGAAATCAAAGATCGTCAAAAGCAACGATTTAACATTACCTACTTTACTAAGTGGAACTGTCTAAGAGTGGTGCATCGAAACTGAGTTAATTGGCCTAGTTAACTCAGTCGACAACATTATCTTGTTCTAATATATCTCAATAACTGGATGTTTCACACCGTTTGTTATCAGTAAAAGTTAAAAATAGATGACAGCTAAAATATGCTGTGATAAAGGTATATACATAGTTTGAGGACCTAAATTAAGTACACCTTTTGTGTAATCTGACAGGTGGTACGTGTACTTTTACCCTAAACATATTATTTTGAAACGGATATTGGTGACCAAATAAACTGAAACTGAATCTATACTATCTATACTGATATTATAAAAGAGATAAAGTTTGTGAGGTTGAAGGCGGTAATCTCTGGATCTACACTACGGATTTTGCCAGCGACCTGCTCGTCGGCTATTGCGATAATATTTTTTTGAGTTAACACTGTTAAGAAGAATGAATATTCTAGTACAAAGCTCGAGATGAAGCCAAACGTCAGATTCTCGTTGATTTCTTAAGGCACAGAATAATGAACCATACATCAATATGCCTACATACAATCAAATATGGATTGATTATCATGAGTTTGGCTTGTTTATATTTCGCTTAAACGTCCTTTTCAAGATGTTCCCCCATATGTTTCGTCGTCACGGAATCGACTAAAAGTTTCTAGTTGCTGTGGCGTTGAATTTAAAAATCGTCGACAGCAGTGCAATTTAGTATAAGCTACAGTGCGAGAAATATTGGATTGAAATCAGTGATTAACCTAACAACCTCGGTGACAATTACGGACTGTTATTCGGAGTGATTTTAAAAGTGTCTTTAATAAAGTCGTCAGGTTATTTCTCAAATCCATCAACACGTAGCAATATGAAGCCTATGACACTCAAAAATAATGTGGAATACAATTGAAAAAAAAAAACCCCTACAACCTCACAAACTTTATCTCTTTATAATATTAGTATAGATGAAAATCATATATTTAGAGGCATGGTTCTCCCATGGTTTTATTGAGATAGAACTATTAAATGTATGGGATCAATATTATAGATAGATAGAAAACTCTTTATTTGCACACTGTAATATTACAGTTAGAAGAGAGTACTTAAAATGTGAGACGGAGTGTACAAAGGGCGGCCTTATTGCCAAAAGCAATCTCTTCGAGGCAACCTTAGGATGGATCGAAATGTATAGGAGAGACAGTGGTAGTTGTCGGTGCAATGAGTTTTGAATTAATTATTTGCTAANCACACATATATACACACATACACGTACATATGCATAAACATACATAAACATACACATATACACACATACCCATGTAACGAATACTTGAACATACCAATACACATACATACCAAAATATATAACTAAAAAACGCATATAAAAAGTAAATAAATAAAAATATTCACAGCATACTCTTATTGATGATTATCTTAACTGAGATGCATAATGTCCATAAACCATTTTTTTAAATGCATTTATTGTTTGCGCTTGCCTGATGTTCACCAGCAGTGCATTCCACAAGCGTACAGCTTCAACAGTGAAAGACTGGTCGTAAAATTTTGTGGAATGCTGAGGCATCTCCAGTCTCATATCCTCAGATGATCTTCGACATTTTTTATGTGTGTCATTAAGGAACTTGAATCGTTCTTTGAATTAGAATGGGGGCTCTGGGATTGAACAAAATATTGTAGATAAAAATAAGGATATGAGTATTCCGGCGAGAGCGAATTGGAAGCCACTTGAGCAATTGACGGAATTCAAAGACGTGATCATATTTACGTAAGCCAAATACGAATCGTATACAGAGGTTTTGTAGTCGCTCAAGCTTATCAAGATGTGCTTCAGTGACATTCAGATAGCTTTCAGATAGATTATATCATTGATGACGGCATTTCTTCTGGAAATTGATCAGAAAAACAGATAAAAGCATTCTTTGAAGCGGTTTCTATATTGTGTCATAGTTTAGAAATTCCATATTTTTCTCGTTACTATTTTTATTCTTTACAATATACTGGCTAGCTGTATTAGTCAAAAAGTTAGCACTTTAACAAGAAACAGGCACGATGTTTACAATGCGTCTGTTATTTTTAGATCTCTATAGTTTTACTGTCATTCTATTGTCTATGTAGCCATTGACACAGGAGTGCTGCTGTCTATTGTTATGTTAACATCCCTCAATTATGATAGATATGTTTCAAATTTTAAAGCCTGGTAATGTTGGAAGAGATTTAAAAAAATAAACCTAACTAAGTAGACAAGTTCAGGATTGAAAAAAAATTTAAGAAAAAATTTGTATCAGCCGTAATATACTAGTAGTGGTAGTAGCCGTAATATACTGAGAGATCGCAGTGTGAGTTTATTTCATATCTATTCAATCGTCGCGAGTTGTAAGAAAATGCGTTTAAATCATTCTAACGCGTTTTAAAAAGAAGTAAGTAGTGACTCCGTCCACTAGAATACCCAACGCCTACATTGCATGCTTTTTATTAACACGCACTCTAAGATCTTTCGATTGCAGTAGAGTAATTGCAGGAACGATTCTTGATTTTTATTAGTAGATTCCGCCATTTATTATAAAAAAGCATAAAAAATCAAAGAAATATATGCGTTTGGATAAAAATCTGTTAAAATTATTTGGTTTTGTGGTATTCTTGACAACAGAATCCTGAACTCGAACTATGCCAACATTATGCGCTTTTAACAGCACCTAGTCTGTTATAGATATGCGACCGACTACATAAATAAGTCTTTCGAAAAAACAGTCTTTGCTAACTGATAAATTTTAAATATAGCCAGTGTGTCCTACCCCTTACATCTCACCCTCCAGCCATTATGCGCCCATTACTCTATATTCCGTTACGAGTATGTTATCACTAACGTAATGACAGAGATGGGGTTCCCAATAGAGAACAGGCGCCTCCCTTAAGTACGGTCTTCATAAACAGCTTCAGAATGCATTTAATGACTTCTTCTGCTTGACTAGTTACTGTAAGTGTTGCGTGTAATGTTTCTGGATGAGATTTTAGAGCAGCCTATTGTAGGAATTGATTGTTGAATTGACCCTATGTTTGAAGTGAATAGACCGCAGTCTATATATGAATTGTTAGTTACGCTTGCCTCCGATAGATGGCAGAGTTTGATTTAAATACCAATGCAACATTTACACAACTCGTACACAGTGACTTTAAGATATTAAGCAATTCGTATTCTCACTCAATTTCTTTTTTTTTGTAAATATTAGAGCAGTCGTGAATGGTGACGTTACCATCCTAGCTGTAGGGACTGTGAAGATTTACCTGCCTATATAACTTTAGTATATGCTTTAGTAATATTATAAGTTAATATATATATATATAGGGGAAAAGGTGGGGGTCCCGGTTTGGATCAAATATCTGTTTCTGTGTTTTCTATGTGTAAAATGTATGTATATACAAAAAAATCTATATGTTTTTATTTCAGTTATCTAGTATTCATACATGCTCTGCTTAGTTTAGAGCTAGATGGCATTGTGTCCCTTTCGAAACACGAAACCACTTTCTCATGAAATCTAAACATTTGATATAATCGAGAGTTGTATCATATTTAATTTAATACAGGACGTGCTGCGATAAATGATTATCTAGAATTATCTAGTTCTACTTAAGAAAGTCGAATTAGTATATTATTTATAAAGGCGAAAGTTTGCATGAATGTTTGCTACTTTTCAACGCAGAAACAACTGAACGGATCTGGATAAAATTTACGACTGGCATATATTATAGTTTGGAATGATAAAGGTGCAATATTAATCACGGGTTACATTGCGGGACGCAAATAGTCTATACACCTATACAAGTAAATAAAATTTAGGTGTGTTTGGAATTTCAAAGTAACAGCAGTTTTATTCCGTCTTATCTCTGGAATGCCTGGACCGATTTCGACGAGACTTTCACTGGCAAATTTCTGGTGATATAAGTCGTAACCTAGGCTTTTTAGACAAGCCTCGTTACGGATTGTTACCCACGGTTATTGTTGTAAAAGTACAACTACAACCGCAAGTGACGCCGCGATGCGCAGCTAGTTTAATGTATAATTGTAGCGCTGATGGTTTCACAGTTAAAGTGGGTATGATATCGTGTTGTGTCTTGTCACAGTCATCAAAATGAAAGTTTCATATCTAAGATGGGTATGAATGAGGTCAGATCTTGGCTTGTCTGGTGTGATTTATCTCGAGTTAAGATAAAGTTTTGTGGACAGTTTTAAAGAGTAAAGGTATTTTTAACCGACTTAAAAAAATAGAGCTTATTTTCAATTCATTTAAATTTCTTTTTATATTACCTTAAAATTTCATAATTCATTATAAATAAAAAAAATAAGAAGAAATACTACCTCGAAGGGTTTAAAATTTAGTAATAAAGAATACAGGTAATTACAATTCAGTATGACATGACGTGGGCTATACAACACATGTATAATCGACGCTATAGTCTATAAATGGTTATCGCTACCTACTTATAAACTTTATAAGTTTTGTTATGAACTAATATGCTATATGCACTTTACTTGTACACGTATACCACCCTAGTCTATAGCTGCACGTAATTATTTACATAAAAGCTAATTATATTTGGTTCTTTTATTGTTTTGCGACCCCATTTTGATAATTTTACCACCGACGACGAATGGAAATTAGAGTGACGCATGCGGGAACTGCAATTTAGTTAAAATGAATATCTTCTAAAATGAACCTTAATTTCTGGCAATAAGAATGATTTTACAAGTAGATGTTTTGGTTCACATTCGGCTTGCTCAGCATAGTTCCTGTGGCATTGTCTCTACACAAATACGGGCTGTTGATTGTAGTGCGATAACAGCTGTTTGCTTTAAAAACATACGAATTTTGTTAACCTCTTTAGCGTGATTGAAAATTCATTAAAATGCTGTTATTTATGTGAATTATATTAAGTTCATTAATACTGGCAGAAGCGAGTAATGCGCTGTAATTTCTCTATTATTTGGAGTTTCCTGTCTGCGAAGATGTTTCTACTGTTTCATTCTTCAATATCGGTAACAAACCAGCAAAACAGTTTTCAAGAGTAAGGGTTCCATTCCATTTTAAAGGCTGAGAATTGTTTCAACATATATATATTAGACTGAACAAGAACTGACAATGTCATTAGAACCATCTTATACCCTCGAAAGGTTAGTCAGGACTAGAGCCATACACTATCAACGGAGCGACTTCAGAACATTAAAATACCCCATTTATATACAGCATAAAATTCATAAACTTATACAATATCTTATAATAACGGATTTAAATTGTTTATTATGTTAATACCGTCTAATTTACTTTTACAAACATAACTCGAGTTAAATTTGAAATTGAAACAAACATTTGTTTGTCGGTTGCTATTTAATCGGCTTTTCAGTTTTAAGTCTTGGTATTATTTGCCGAACTTGTTGCGATGTGGTTGGAGCATTGAAACAGTCTGAAACTTATTTTGTGCATATATAAACCAGGTGTAAATAAAGTACTGTGTGTAGATCGTGTCGTGAGCCTGTTGGGAGGCTAACTGGCACATCAAATATTTTATTTGGTAAAAGGGCAGATAATTATAGTTTACTTCGTATACGTATTGATTTTATTTTAGAACAAATCAAATAAGAAATCTTTAAGGCTCACTAAATGTACATTTTGTGATCTTGTAATACAGTTTGTCTCAACTTTTAGCCTATTCCAGGCATTGTAAATTTGAGAGGAAGCATTACTTCGATGGTTCCTGATAAACAACGGATGCAAATAGACTACCCTTCAACACAGAAACTCGAACAATGCTTCAACTATAAAAAACAAATAAAATGACATGGTTATATATACTTTTGACGAATACGTCCCATGTAATAAACAAAATGAGCCACGCGGTTTTACCCACGTTATAACTTCATCCGCCGGTAACGCCGCGGGTCGAATCAATTTCGTTTTTTATCTAAACCGTTGTCGAATCCTGAGGAATAGACACAAAAATGTCTTTAAAATAGTTTCAGCCGTTTAGGAGGAGTTTAGTCACATACACACGCACAGGAGATTAATGTATATGTAGATAACAATAACAACAAGATAACAAGATAACTTACATCTGTGATATTACATCATTGAATACTTTGGAAAACTATTATATTCGTAAACTCTGTCCCATGGAATGAACTTAGAACTTTAACTAAAAATTACAAGCATTTATGACCTTCTAATGTACCCAATGCAATCATATTGATTAGTACATTAGAAATTGCTCAAGACTTGATTATAAGAAAAAGTGGATATGTAAAACATACCTGTTATCATTATAACCAGGTCAAGTTTGAACTTGTCAAGTAAAATTGCTCAAAGTCACTAGTAATAGGTTGACATGTAAGATAGCATTTATGTGTAAATTGCTAAACTGTATGGATAATGTAATTAGTTGTCTGCTACTAGAAAAACACGAACCTGTTTTATGTTTTTATGCATTTATCGATAACCGAGAAGGTTTTTTAAAATAACTAACCCTTTAAAATTATAACCGAAATCAATAAGCTTCTATTATAATGGAGTATACTATCAATCCTTAATATTTTTTTTTCTCGTTCAACTGAGACGGAAAATAAATGGGAATTATATATCCTCAAAAGAAAGTCTTTAAACCTTTTTTTTTTAAATGTGTTTGCACGCCGTGAGTGCCGGCAGAAGTGAAAACTTGTTTATTAACGTTGTGCATTTTTGATATTTTAGAATGGTTAGGGAATAATTTTGCACGAATTGCTTTAATTATCAGTATAAAAGTACTATCATTTATGTGGTAAAATACAATATTCATTAATTGCGCTATCGTACACAATCATGACAATTCATGGTCTACTCTCCCTCCGTCTTACGAATTTTAATCAGGTCACGTGTCCTGACGCGAGTTTTAACGTTTTTTACCTATCACAAAAAAGTGCGCAACGCCGCTAAGGAAGTTTTAACTTCAAAAAAAACTTTTAAATGGGTGGCCCATGCGTTAAGCTGAGCTTATCGTACTTTCTAAAAAGAAATGAAGCTTTTTTACAATAAAATTCTACTACAATACCACAACATTTTTTTTCACATGTATTGTAGTTGCCAAAATAACGCTGCTCTGCCAGAAGGAAACCATGAGTAGAATCCACGAGTGTAATATCTTTTAAACACGTTTAAAAAACCCAGCATAGTATCGCAACAATCATTTGACAATTATCTTAAGGAAAGAGGTGTAGAAGTGTGTCATAACAATATTTGCACAGCACAAGCACTCGCTTTCGTAATAGCTCTATAAAATTAAACTATACAGTTAACTTACTACGTTCAATTACTCAACGTTGCAGCGATTTACGACTCTAAGCTTGATATATTTCGCTTAAAGCAGTCGCAAATTGCAGTTATAAAATACGTTCGAATGTATGCGACAAACTTCGTTTATTTTGTTTCGTTGTACTTAATTTCTCATTTGCTTCTAGCCGATTAAACAGTTGTACTTCTAGATGTCAATGCGGTAAAGAGATCAGCATGATGAGCTTGATTCTAATCAAATTTTTGTATGAATTTGGATGTAAGCACTGGTTGTGTCATACAACTATTAAACGAGAAAGTGTTTAAAAAACTGTACCCTACGTAAAAACTGTTGATAAAATTGATATAGCCTATTGCGCTTGGGCCATTATTACGAATTTATTGACACCTCATTTAATAAAATCGGTTCAGTGTTTTAGGCCCTACGGTAAACCATACAAACAATACATAGACTGCAAAAAAAATACACTATCTTTTGACTTCGCCGTAATCGGGTAAGCAACATACGTATTTCGATGTAACCTTAGTTAAGAGTCCGTTTTCTATTTTCATTTATTAGTAACCCGTATATGTTTAAATGTTGATTATTAGTTAAAAGCAGTAATAAATGACACAAAACTCATTATTTTATCTTCAGCTAACTGTACACCGGTCACTTAAGACCCCGAGTACATTATGTGACACAGATAACACTTCAAAAATATCCCTATAAAATTACTTTAATCGAATTTATTAATAACTGTAGCTAATACTATTTTCTCATGTTACTAATACAATCTATTAAGTCGAACAGTAGAGTAGAGTCTGCGATTTTGATACACTAAAAATCAATCCATAATAAAACTTCGTTTCACGTTGATATTTGCCTCTAATAGCCTTCGTAGTTCTATTGAATTGAATCGTCGTGGTCACGTGCAGACGTATAATAGTCTACTGGAGATCAATATAACTATAATAAATTACTAGATTACTTTCAGTAAATAACCACTGCAGATGTTGACCCAGAAAGATATACACTCATAGACCCAACTGCCTTTGCAGCCATTTTAGATAGTTAATGTTGGAAGCTAATAAGCAATATTAAAAACAGGAAAGCTGGTAAGAAACACCCGGCTGCCTGATAAGGTAAGGGATTCCTTTAGCACGCGCTGGTTACTAATTAAAAAAGCACCTGTTATTGAAACAAGCGCCATACAGCCGCCATATTAATTTTCTTTAAGAACTGCATTATCACAGGGTTACCCCAGAATCATGACATATGAGAAAACACGTATGCGCATTAGCGAAACCTCAAAACATTACGTATATTTGTTAGGCAGCCGTGTTAAAAAGAGTAATACATATTTCCAGTATCTCACGCGCTATCAGTAAAACACCATTATGTAACAGTAATAATAATGTCGCACGGCGGGTTTTCTGTGTTTTGGAGGTATTGGTCGAAATCTATCGCATCAAATAAAGCAAAAATGTAGCTGTGCTGAGGATAGACAAGCTATCAGCTAAGCGATGTGATGGCTTCATATCGTAACAGTATTTACAGAACAATAATAAAGATAAAAATGGTTTTGTTCTCATTTGTTTCTTGAGACAGAAACTCCAGTCAAGAGTCAAAATACGAATACATAGGGACGTATTTGTTGAAATTTATATGGAGTAGAGATAGGAAATAAGTGAACCAATCATTAACATTTTAAGTTTGCCAATTTATGTAGACACAAGGATTTTGAGCGTTAATAAATCAGTACGTGTTGCGAAAGTATGAAGCTCTGTAAGCTATGACATTCAGACGAACTATTCCTTTCTCTTAACCCATATGCTATTACATATAGTAACACGGAACTAATTAAGCAGTAAATACGAGTGCTTTACTTTATACAGCTATCTGTATTCAAAGTAGCGTACGAAATTGTGCAAGATGCGGTAGTTGGAAGAAGGGCAGTGGGTTGACATAAGCCTTAATTATGACTCTATAAAGGCTCTACACGATTTTTGCTTTTTAACTGTAGATTCAAAGAAAGAAACATTTACGAGTCACGGAAAAGCATGTAAAACGTGATCCCATATCTCATAAGAGGTAGTATCCTTTAGAAATGTCATAAAAAGTTTTATGGTGTCTGTAAAGATTTTTGTTCTAATGGTAGTGTTTTGATAGTTTGGCATTTTAGTTTTACTTTGAAATTGAATTTTTAGAAAAACGTCCCTGAGTTCAATGCGTCTGAACCTTGACAATATTCTGTCCTTTGTGGTGATGTTGCTAATTGAAACTTTATGTCATAAATGCAATGAAAAATTAAAGAGAATCTTCTTCTTTTTTTGTAGTCAGTTAAAAAGCAAATGAAATACATATGTTTAAATTTTACTTAAGTTAAAGGACAATAGGTATGTTACGATGTACGTCTACCATGCAATATTAATATTTTTTTTCTTGTTACAGGTAAATATCGCTCATAAACGAAGGTAAAAATAAACGATTGTTCGTACAGTCAACGTTGAAAGGTGAACTGCATTTAATAGCTTTAGCCGTGAAGAATACAAGGAAATTTTATTGCTTTGGTATTTTTAAAGCAATAGTTGGTGTATAGAAGTATAGTATTGGTGTCTTTAGCAGTTTCTCTACGTTGATACTGCAATACCTTATGGGTTTGCCACAAATCAGGGTGTCAAGAAATGATGTTTAAATATTACAAATTGTGGGAATGTGAGTTTTCTTTATATTTTGAAACCATTTTGACATTTCTTTCACTGACGGAAAGCTACCTTATCGTCGAGTAACATAGGCTGCGGTAAAAAGTAGCTCCTGATTAGGCTGTGTATGTAGATACACACAAACTAGGGGAGCCTAGAGCCAAAGCTAGTTAAAAGCTAGAAGTAAAAAACTCAGTTAAATAACAAACCAATTTGCTACAGAGAAAGTTTATACAATATTTTAAAGCAATATCTCTTTATAAAGGCACTTTAGTTCGGTAGAAGTTTTACAGGAACATTTTGTTTTTAACAGCTTAAAAGTGTTTACAAATTAGTAGTTGGCATACGATCCTTATTAGAGTTAGTGATTCTCAAGGAGCCCGAAACCTTTTAATCGAATTACTAATATTCGTAAAGCATCCGGCAGTCCTGTTTTTGCTTTAAAATATATTTTATGCAGTGTCGCAGCATCTTGTCCTTGAAACACTGTGTGAATACAGGACGTGAGCGCAAAGATTTTACTAGACTAGTAAGAAAGTAAACAGTTATATACAACACACCTTGAAACAGTTTTTTAAAGATAAGGTGACGTCACAGATTTGTGCAACTTTACGTGCCTAAACCGGCGGTGTCGTGATTATTTCGTTTAACTATTATCACGACGACCTCAAAAAACGTGATGTTTTGATTTTTTTTCAATGCCCTTCTTGTATTATTTTGTATTATAAAATTTTAGTGATGATGTAATGTCTTGGCTGGTGATAATGTGTCGTAGACGCTATCTATATCATCTTTATAAGTTCGGAGAGAAACGGCCTCAACATTGCGTGTTTATGATTAAATATCGATCGATCATTTTTTATAAAGTACGCAAGATGAATAATAATGATATACCCACGTATATATTTGATATCTCACTGACTACTAAGAAATGAATTGAAAATCGATTCAGTTTGGATTCAGATCATAGGCGTCTTCTTAAAAAATGAGGTTTTGGCCTACTACGCCACGTTGTTCGGAGAGGTTGATTTAAAGATTTTTTCAAGTTTAGCTGTCTTTCTTAGGTGGCGATACTCCATATTGGTAATCCATCACCACTCACCACAGGTATACCAAAACACAAACTGACAAAAGACAGACAGTCAAATCTGTCCATATTCGTTACTTTTAAGTGTCAAATTAATACTTTTAACTTTTAGAATTTCAATATATATGAAAACCAAGGTTCAATCCAATGATAGAAGGAGTTCAGTTTTTTATAGGTCTNTAATTATAACTATCCCGACTGTAATCTTGTGAGCTAAGTTAGTAATAAAAATTATACATTCTAGAATTAAATTCACTTGTATTCATTACAATATTTAATCCTAGTATATAGTAATTACCTATACCTTTTATAATGCCAAAGAGTGGAACCTGTCAGGATTTAAGTGGATTAAATAGTTGAATGACTATTAGTGATTGTTTTTAGACTTTAGCGACTTTTACATAAAGTTTTTGTTGTATGGCGGTAGTTATTCGCGATAAAATTATTTAAAAAGGTTTCGATTCCTTTTCTATCTCGACGTTTCGAACGTCAAAAACTAGAATTGAATTTAATTCTAAAATGTATCTTAACAAGTTCACCCAAGTGCCCACAATCGAGGGTATAAATAAAAATTATATTTACTATTTTGTTATATTTGCATGTGAATGTTGACTATTCGTGATTGGAATACGTATTTTAGTCACGAATATTTGTTCCAATACCAAGTTTAAACTTCGTAATGGATACTAAATGCTTGAATAAATTTCATTGAATTATAAGTTAGTTGCCTGTTAGTGTATATTATAACTTCAGAAGTGACGTCAGATCTTGAGTCTTGAAATGTTGATCATTAATTTTAAGAGTGATCATGAAATTGGTTTTGTATGTCGGTTATCGCAATTAAAATTAACCGCTCTCCTCTCTCAAGAATTAAAGTATCTCCTTGTCAAATTTAATTGAAATCCGGTGCAGCGGTTTAGTTGTGAAATTGTAACAGACATAAAATTGGTGTGGATAGATTAATTTAAAACAACTTCAGCGTTTTAAAGTTATTAAAATACACTGACAAACAGCAACCTTTGAAATAGATAGAAGTCTCACAAACATCAGATTTATTACACAACTATTCTAACCAAACAGATTGTTAGATTTCATGGTGATCGATCTAACGGTATTCGAACGGATCCTATACGGACAACCATAGATTAAAATCATGCATAATTTCACGATCGGCGATCAGAAAATACGTTCAAGTGTGAAACATTAAAATTCCTCTTCAAATGAATGTTTATGATCAATAGTGTATCAATTGAATTGAATTTTTACTTTAATGCAGCAACATTAACGGTTATCTGAACGTAATAACTAAATGATTGTATCTCACAGAGATAGGTTATTGAAAATGGTATGAATTTATAAATAAAAACTTATTAAAAAAATCGGCTGTCATAGGGACTGCCGATATAAGTGAAAACTTTAAAAAAATACTATTAACGTGTCGGTGACGCGAACCCATGTGATTTTCCTATACCAATAAGTGCTCAACGCAGCTAAAGAAGTTTTCACTTTAAAAAGAAAAATAATAAATAGATAAAGAATAAAAACAAAGAAATATCTAGATTATAAGTTTTACCTACTTTTACCTAGTTGTGAGTCAAAATAGGTCTTTAAACGTCATTTTAAAACAGCTTATTGTCAAAAATGTCGTAAGTATACCACAACACTAACCTACGTACAAACAATCATGTGATTGATACCGTCGACAGCGATTTTATTTTAACTGATAGATAGAGCTGTGGGTATATAAAATGTAAAAAAGTATGTCACTATTTTCAATAAAGCAAGCTTAAATTCAATCCAACACGTATCAATTTATCTTCATCACTATCGATTTCACTTCAGCTTTGTCAATAACAATTCATCAATCTCTGTATTGTAGTTTTCGAATCATTCTGGAAGCACTTATTTACCGTCGATAGATACTGAGTCATTTAGACTTTATTTAGGAAAATAGTACTATCTCTACGTGAAATGGTGTAGCATTTTACGTCGTATGTTGAGGAAATTTAGGGTGAAATTTGTTGTAATCATCGTAACAGAGTCTTGATGATAACAGAATCAAGGATGTCACTTACGCATGAATGGTTTTTTGAAGACACCTTACTGCTAAGTAGGTACAATTTTGGGTTATTCGTCTTGTTCTTAGGAATCATTTTATTCCTTTAAAACTGTGACGAATCGTATTTATTAATATATAATATAGTAACGGAAAAATGTCATGATCACATTGTGTTTTATGCATATATTATGTATACAATGATACATAAGTTTGTGACGTATGTTTTACACATTTATCACAATATCAGTTTTGTGAAACCGATGATGGAAAATTTTCATCAAAATTGATCTTTGCAAGCGTATTAAACCTTATTTATCTGTTAAACTCATAGAAACTTAAAGTTTATTCTAAGCATAGCAAGTGCACTCAGACGGGCGAAAACAGATTATTATCGAATTCAGTTCTGTTTAAGTACCATATGAGTTACTGAAATTGAGTTATAGCAAGTTATAAGTAGCAAATTTATTGTAGATTAAGAATAAATATGTCAGTGTTTAATTAGTAAGAAATTATTGTAATGCATATTACTTCTGATCATACAATAATAAATAACAAATTGTAAATTCCTACCTTTTCACCACACTCTCAGCTAAATGTCATATTTGATATGTCATCTAAATATTGCCTTGATAGAAGTACAGTGAACGATTCAATATATTTTATCATTTTATCTATTTTTATATCTGTCGCGGAAAACTCAATATTGTCAATGTGCCAATAACAGATATTTTGTAATCGAACATTACGCTTCGTTTGTTTGCTCAATTCTTCTTGGCTAGCAAAATAAAAATATATATACTTTACGGAGACGACAAGGTAGCGAATTTATTGCTAAGATTCTTCAATATATTCGTACATATTTGTGTCGAATTGGTTATATTCGTGTATGTTAAATTGTTAATTTGCTAATAAACTTTTAGTACATACCTTTCGGATAAAATTTCTTAAACAAAAATAGTTATTTTACAACTCACGAACTAAGTATAATAGATCCCCTCTTCGCCCGGAAAATTTAATGGAAAATATCTTTATAAACATACACACTTAGAAATAAACACAAATCAAATATATCGAAACGTGTTTTTTATTTAGCGTTACTTCAATATAAGTACACTATGGTCTGTGTCCAAAGTAAATCTCATCCTTTGAAATCTCATGTATTGTTATTGCCGAGATAATTCACACCATTCTATTAAAACATTACATAATTAAATGACAATAGTGAAAAAAACAACAATAAGCATGTGAACGGCCAATTCCATTATTACTTATTATTATTACGTTAACAATGTTTACTAATAGACAATTTGTCGTGTCCTTACTTCAAAGTCAGGGTTAAGTTAATAACTTAGACATAACTTAATGAGCATTACCTTTAGAAACATATCTATTCCCACAGCCAAAGAGCACAGTTCACACAAAATGATTAATAAAAAACACAATTTGGCACTCGCGGGAACGTCAAGCGTGCATAAGTGCAGTGTTGTCAGTTGTGCGCGGGAGGCTGTCGCGCGGCAGCAGCGCGTCTGACGGTTGCGCTCGCGCACACATCACGTGCGAGGGTTAGTAGCGCCACCGTACCCGGCTCTGCGTGGTCAACTTGAGAACTAACGGCGCTTTTCACGGTCCAACAATCTATGAACTCAATGATTGTATCTGACGAAATGTATTGTAACTTATTAGATATCTGTGGAAAGATAGATGTTATGTACAAGTACAATATTATGTCAATGCCTACAAATTCAGTGTGTACAATATTAATTTACGTAATTTCTTGTTTAGTTACGGAAATAGCGGCGCTATAAGTTTGAAAGAAATAATCAACAACCGATACGGTTCATTGTTAAAGATTAAAAGCTTCTAGTATCTACATTCTCCACTCGCTGGGTAACCTAGAACAGAAAATGTTCCGTGGGCTGGTTAATAAATAGATTCCACTATCGTTTACCTCGGATGATTGAATTTTGTCTACAAAGGCATGTCGGCGATCTCTGTTTAAGAAAATTTTGGCAATCCTTTTATACAGTTTAAAATATTTTTGAAAACTGTGTATGTGGTTATTGGTAATTGTGGTTTATTCAATTGATTAAAGCGATTTATAAAAACTCCTAACTGTAATTACAATATTTTTTTTTAATTTGCCCCTGTGCGGTATAATTTAACTTAACTGAGATCAATGAAAGTTATTTGTTTTTTAGCTTTTATCTGAGATTCTAATTCAAATCACACGCGATGATTCTTTGGTTTATTTGTGTTATTGTTTTACAATTTTCCATACCAAAAACAAAGTATTTTCTCGTACTTTTAAATAACTGGAATGTGACCTCGGGAAAATGACCTGTTTTTTGAAACTGAAGCCTCTGAATTCACTAAACTTATCTCGACTGTGCACTGTACCTAATGTACAAATACACATGATATATGCGGGTAATAAAAACAGGTAAAACCAATAATTTGGAACATTATCTAGTTTTTCATTAATTTCTAGTGTGTACCCGTATGACTTTCCAAGAGATACGTAGATTGATTGTTAATTAAACTGTAAAATAAATGGCAAGAGTGGTTAAAGTTAAGGTTTTGCAAATTAGTAATACGACGCATGACAACATTACTGAGAAAGAATGAATGAAAGAATGACTGAAAGAGAATGAAAAATTGAAATAAATCCTATACCTGCCCTTCTGGTATAGGTATAAGCGTGGTATAGCAGGCCAAAGCGCTTCATAGCAGAGACCTATGTCCAGCAGTGGAGTTTTAAAGGCTGTTGATGATGCTGTCTGTAGTAAAAACCGATTCGCATTAAAAATGAATCAACTAATAGGTATAGTTTTTTGTTAAAACAATGGGGTTATTCTGAAGGTTAAGTTGTTATCTATAGAAGATTATCTACGTTATTACGATCTAGGCGTGTTTGGGCATAATCTTGCTTTGTTCTATTAAATATCATAAGATGATTCTAGATTTCCATCATGAGAATGTTATGAGACTTATGTATGTAAAGCAGAGGACAGTTGACTGTTAATGATGATAAATACCATAATTTATCATTAAGTAATTTGCAAATTAGTTTTAACACACTTTAAGGAGACTTAGTGAGGTTCAAGCAGACGTTTTAGACATGAAAATCATATATTATATTATATTGTACATGAAAAACCGCAGTTAATACCAGCTGATATTCTGTGACCTAGTTTCTGTATCCCTTGTTTCTCTATAAACTTCAGACTTTTTTATCTTCGAACACTTTCAATGCATGGGAATGAGAGTATGAATCTATTTTTTTATGTTTTTGTTTCACACCAGCTATGTTTATTGATAGTTTTATTATTAGCGTGCATCGTGACTTAAGCTTAGTTTATATCAAAATCGAATTTGACGCTCGTTATTTCTACTGTAACATTTTCAATTAGCAAATATCTACGTAATAGTATATAAGGCGATATTTTAATAACTGTTATTAGTACCAATGTTAATTAATGAAGTTTGTTGGTTTATTGATTTTATCTGTGTTCAATTAGCCTACATTCAATATTTACCCAAGTATTTTTAGTAATGTTTACTATTTAATAGCTTTGACATACACAAAGTAGTTACTAATTTGCACTCAGTAAATTAACAATTGTAGCGCCCGAAATGTACTAAGCATTAAAACTCCGACTCCGCCCCGTCTATATCCGTCATTGCGGTAAACACTAGCGTATGTCCTTCCCCAAAAATCTCCGTTGTAAATTTAATAGAAATTATTTCGGTGGTTTAGCCGTAAAAGGTATAACAGATAGACAGAGCTATTTTCTAATTTATAATATGTATGGATAAGCGGGTGCATGAAAGATTTGATTGATTGATATTAAAATATTTGATATTATTATATGACGAGATTTGAAATAATGAAAAAAAATATTGATATTAAAAACACATCACATAATTTAACATTCCATTGAATAGGGTCAGGTGCTTTTTACATGACAGTCAGATGTTTTTATTCGTTAAAGAACGGTACACCTGTAGTGTTCCGTTTTTTTAACAGATACTGCGATAAATTTAACAGGAACTTAATAGTTTTAGATTATTGGAAATTGTTGTAATCATTTTGTCAGGCAAGTATGCCTATTGACCCTAACTACTAAGCTGGCAATCGTAGGTTCAGTTTTCACCCAGGACAATTATTGTGTGATTTAATGATCATTTCTGCTACATCTGAGTAGAAATTTTGTCATATTTTGTATGGATTTAGAAATATGTAGATGGTATGACATATGTTTATTAGCAGTCCGGTCACCGTACATATGGCTCTGTCGAGTTTAGGACCTTATGGCCGTGTGCGCCTTAATTTTATAATTCAGAACACTTTTTAGTTTGTGTAGGTCTTACGATTGGGCATTTGTCACCTCTTCTTCCCTTAACTCCTTTAATGGTGATAATGATTTAACTTTTTATGAAAGAAATAGACGTGTACCCCGTTGATACCCGCGGTATAATTTCACAAGCTACATGCATGCACGCTGCGGGAATTATCATTGAATTACACAAATAGATTTTTATGTTTTTTTACTGAATTGGGAGTCTAAGCCATTCTCAAATCCTCTCAAATCCTCCTTCATAAAAAACGGTTCAGCTTATTAGAAGGACTTTAGTCACATACACACGCACAGGCGATTTATATATTAAAGAAAGATTATCTGGAAAGTTCTTGGCGTCGTAGCTTTTGTGATAATTAAGTGCAGCCAGTTCAAACGATCTAAATGCTTTGCATTCAGTTGACCTAGTGTTACGGTTCGTTAAACCTTTCTTTCCACAAGGTAGCAAAGTATAAGGTTGTTTTGTGGTTGAGTTCGTTTGATTTCATCCTCAGATTTTCTCTAGGTAGGCAGTGGATTGAACTAAAGGAAACTAGTACTTTTATGGTACTTTTCTCATCTTGTATTTGATATTCGTAATCAACAGTCTTACGTAATCTATTGTACATAACTAAGAAACTTAGGCACCTTCTTTGAAAGGAGGTTTAAGCTTACACACTCGACAGATGGGATGCTACAGTGCTCTAATGTGATGATGTTCTCCTAGCCGATTTCGGCCACGGCGGTCAGGACCAACAGCCTTACGTTTAAGTATTTCTATCATCAGAAAAATACAATAACACTTTTTGCCCGACCCGGGATTCGAACCCGAGATGTCTTGATTGGCAATCGCACACGACAATCGCTAGACCAATGAGGTAATTGTATATTCTTACTCCATCACCACTGTTTACATTAATATTGGTTTTTTTACAGGTACCGTTAAATCATGCCTAATTTTATAATCTGTTTATTTTAAAAAGTACTAGTAATGTGATAATTATTATTCAGCATTGCTTTAGGCAATTAGTGTCTGCCTAAAAGATAACAAGTTAGCTGTGATTAGCTCAGGAAGCAATAAATCTACAGAGCACCCATGTCTCCGTTTGCAAATAAGCGTGGCAGAAAACCTTGTGATAACAGCGATGGTGGTTTGGAAAATAACTATTTGGCCAATATTAACTGTATACCAACTTGTTTACTTTCGCAATATGCACATCTATTTTTTGTCGGGTAGATGAAATGAAGTCATAAATTTACGAGACAAACCGCATTCAAGGTCAATTAAGATCCGTATAGTAGCTCCAAAGTACGTTCAGACGGCACNTGGTCGCCACCATGACCAGGAATAGCGGGACTACCGGGAACTGGGGGCCGTGGCTTCTGTTGCTTACTCATGGAGGGGGTCAGCCCATAATCACCACGCTGGGCAGGCGGGTTGGTGATCGCAGGGCGTAACTTTTTGCACCGGTGACGCTGCTGCCCATCACCGGCCTATTGTATTTAGTTACGCCTTTTAGGATGGATATACCGCCATCGGTCGGTCGCCAGAGCCTCGTTTGTTATCTAGCAGGGTGCACCGCGTGCAGGTGAGGTTGGCTGGGGGCGAAAGATTGTGGTTCGCCCCCACACACCCCTCTCTGTCAATATCAGTAAACTGTCGATATTTAATTTCGAACCTGACAAATGTAATATACGTCACAATTATCGCTTAAGTATATATGTTATTGATGTCGCGAATTGATATTCGCTATATATTATATATCATTTCTAAACTCCTTTAATGTTCCAGTTAATCCGTTAGGTTAAATATGACATTTTCACATGACATTTAACTCGCAAGTAGAAAATAAAACAACTCAGAGTGTATGTGGGTTTTGGGTCCAAATGTACATCTAAATAGATCCCGTAACATGGGAAGCGAATATGTTCTATACGAGGTCTAAGTAGCGAAGGAGATGGNTTTACAGGTACCGTTAAATCATGCCTAATTTTATAATCTGTTTATTTTAAAAAGTTCTAGTAATGTGATAATTATTATTCAGCATTGCTTTAGGCAATTAGTGTCTGCCTAAAAGATAACAAGTTAGCTGTGATTAGCTCAGGAAACAATAAATCTACAGAACACCCATGTCTCCGTTTGCAAATAAGCGTGGCAGAAAACCTTATGATAACAGCGATGGTGGTTTGGAAAATAACTATTTGGCCAATATTAACTGTATACCAACTTGTTTACTTTCGCAATATGCACATCTATTTTTTGTCGGGTAGATGAAATGAAGTCATAAATTTACGAGACAAACCGCATTCAAGGTCAATTAAGATCCGTATAGTAGCTCCAAAGTACGTTCAGACGGCACATACAGTAGTAGAATATATCAAGACTATTGCAGTATCATTCATATCCATATTACGTTTTAAAAAAAAGGCAGATTAAGCACTTGTAACTCTTTGAGTTGCAGGTTTCCATGGGTGACGGTACTTACTTACCATCAGGTGAACCGTCTCCTCGTTTGCCTCCTTACCCGATAAAAAGCCTCAAGAAGACATTTTAAGACTGTATAAGCAAAATTATTTTTAAAGACCCGACTGCGTCCTTATCTGTAATTTTTATAAAATGCAGTTTTTTAAATAAAAAAAATATATATTTAGAAAACCGGAGTGTTTTTATAGGTTCGCACTGCATAGAGTATTAGTAAAGTAGGGGTACATCTATAATATATGTATATATATCCAGTTAATAAAGGAAAGGGACTCGGTCGCATTTGTTTATATTACATTTTAATATCGACCATAGTGCAGTAAAATAAAACTCGTGTTAATAGGAAAAGGTACGAAATCTGTTATAACATCTAGGTCAGCTGTACTGTGTTGAATCTGCTCCGAAAGTTTTACAATCTGGGAATGCCTACTATTCGAGATCACGTTTTGTCGTGTACCATTTGCATTCGTAATGACGGAGTGTAGTTCGGAACTGTCAAGATGTATTCAGTGCACAGAAAGGCTGCGTATTAACCTGAGACATGCGAGGTAGCGTGGCGGTAGACGAGGAGGGAATGTGCCAATACGATTACTTCATTTTTCTAACCTCGCGTAGTGCAGCTCTGTGGAAAAGGAAAGCTAGGGTTTCGTACATAAAAAAGGGTTACGAGGGATGTTTGTATGTCTATGCACATTTCTCCTCATCGCATAGCTTTATTAGAAACTAGAAAACCGTTTCATTATTCTAATCTCTGGTAAAAAATTAATCCAGGATTGGGAATGCACTCCAGACTTAGAGATAGTAGGATTAAACGCTCGTGCTTCACCCTAGTCGATTAAACGTACTTTATTTGATTATCCGAATTGATTTTAATTAATTTAATTATTAAAGTAAAATGACTTTTTGAATTGTCTGTCGGTTAAAAAAGTCATTATTTAGATAATGTTTCTTTTACAATATTACAAAATATGGCAATTATAACTTCTATTGTTTTTTTACATGTAAGCAGATCTGTTGAATCAATAAAATAGCTTTGAGTTTATTATTGACATAAGTTAGAAAAAATCGTTAAAACAAAGTCAATACTAAAGTTTAAATGAATTCATTTATATTCTGTTGAATTATACGTATTTCCATACTCCTTTAATCAAACAGTATGCATCTGCTTTAGTATTCATAAGGATCTTCACAGATCTTAAGTAATGAGAACATGTATGAGTGGGGAAGTTATTTAATGTAGTGTTTCGCACTCATATTGGGTTGTATTTATTAAAATGCGATGACGTCATGTTGTTTTAGGTTAAAACCAATGTTTAATGCCTAAACCAATATTTATAATGTATATATATTATTGCCGTGTAAACTTTACATTTGCTGAATTGGCCTGTTTGGACCTGAACATATATGAATCAGTTTTAGATTGTATCATGGGCCAGTATAAAAATTTAATCTAAAATATGATGCTCAAAAGTTGTTTCGAAGTTTGAGTGTTTTCTACGTATAATATGTATGTATTTACTAAAGGAAAGTATAATTGTATTTAGTCTAGTAACAAGTTCGGCTTAGTTTGGGATAGTCCGATCAAATGTGCGAAATGTTTATTTATTTATTTTATTTATTCATATTTAGAAAAAAAGCTGGCATTAGAATTGTTACATATTACATCGAGTAAATCTACACTGCTCGACATTTTATTTTATAGATAACTGCCAAAAGAACTCTCCTCGGCCTTAGAGAAAGCATCAGTTGTGTGATTCTTTTTGCGTCGCTTATAGGACCCGGGATCATAGTGATAGGAAAACACGTGCGTTGGTAGGGACAGTTTTTAACTGGTCTGCACAGAACATAGTGGAAAGCTATTGGTTAATGAAATCTACAGGTTAGATTGGCAGGAGGATTAGACAGGGATGTGCGTAGTCTTTCCCTTTTTTTGCCTTCTAATGTAACCAAAAGTTTGCCTTTAAAATATTTTAAATTTTCTAATTCTTGTATGCTTCGGAACCGGCTCCTTTTTAAAATGTTGATTAAATTAGGTGTTTAATAAGTTTTAAAATTACATAGCCGTGAAAACAAATGCTCAAAGTATACTCACCCGATATTTTACGCTTAATAATCCTCCTAAGTGCAACTTGTGATCGTAATATTAACATTTATATTATGGGCCAGTTCGAATACGCCGTAACTTTCTCCTTAAACAAGTGTGTCTTGGGCAAGCTTGTTGAAAACATTTGCCGACCGTATGAAATCCCGTTAGTCCTTGATCAACGTAGTTCTGTACTTAAGTAAAGGGCCTTTAAGTTCCAACTAGCTTTACTCACTTTGTCGACATGCCACGTCATTTCCTAACCCCGGAAGATCGCCCTACTATTAAAGGATTAGTGTAACGAGGATGTAAGTCTTTACGACATAATCTCCTTACTAACTTAGGCCCCAGTGTGATAAAATCAACCTTTACATTCTATCACATAGGTATGTTTTAATAGTCAATCTTGCTGTTTTTTATTTTTGTTTATGGTAAAGAAACATAAAGATGATCTGGAAATTTGGGCTATAATACTTTTTTCGTAAGTTGTAATCTGTTCGTTTTAACACTGTTTCTAGAGAACAGGACAGCTAGTGTGCCAGTATTAATATTATTTTTGTTGCAATAAAAAGGGTTAAATTTCTTGTGTTCTGTGTGATAGGCAAAAATATTTAATCTATTTATTTGATATGAATATTTTCCTCATAAAAAACTTGTCTTCTATAGTTATACATTGAATTTATACATGAAATAAATATCAGTAAACTGTCGATGTTTAATTTCGAACCTGGCAAATGTAATATACGTCACAATTATCGCTAAAGTATATATGTAAGTGATGTCGCGAATTGATATTCGCTATATATTATATAACATTTCTAAACACATGACATTTTTAACACATGACATTTAACTCGCAAGTAGAAAATAAAACAACACAGAGTGTATGTGGGTTTTGGGTCCAAATGTACATCTAAATAGATCCCGTAACATGGGAAGCGAATATGTTCTATACGAGGTCTAAGTAGCGAAGGAGATGGCGGCCAAATTGGACGCCTTCCAAAAATATTATGTCAAAATATAAATAAGTAGATTTGGAAGGAGCGTCAAGAGGTCTTTACCCTCTCTGTATGAACTACATATTTGGAAATTGAACATGAGGGCAAATAGCTAACTAAGCATTAAGGTAGGTGTTATACTACGTGTCTGCTTAACTTCTCGCCAATTTCGACATCCGCATTTTGATCATTAATTAAAGATTGGTCCCATTTGCTAGAGCGCTTATATGGAGTGGCATCACCTCTATTCACCCCATGGGTGTTGTAAAAGGCGACTAAGGGCGGGAACTATACAGGACAACATTACTGCAAGGAGGAGAAAACTTGAAACCAACCTAACATTAACCCATCTGGTCGACAGTATACTAAAATCGCATTCTAATATTAAATTCACTTGTACTTATTCCATTATTTTATCTATATATAGTTTATACATTCTCTTTTCTAAAGAGTGACCTGTGTTCAGCAGTGAACGATTAAAAGGCTGGTTTTGCTGGATGGAGATTGATTAGATTCAAGTTTTATATACTCATGTAATACTATTAAAATGCGAGTCACTCGAAAACAAAGTTTATTTTTTTATTACAGGCCCTTTGTTTCCATTTTTACGATGGGATGTTTAAATGCATTGCTCCATGTCTTTAGGGACAATTGCGTAGGATGTAGTGATAAGTGTCATATTGAAGTGACGAGGGGATATATTTGATATTGATTTATCGACCTACAGTTTATGCGGTACACAGCCATGTATAGCGACGTACAAGCCGAGATGTAGTTTAGATTATTTTATTTAACAAATATTAAATAACAAACTATAAACACCAAACATATATTGCATCATTTCCTAAGGAAATTATTTTATATTTTGCCAAAAATAAAGATTTAAATTGCACTAAAGAATAGGAAGATTTGCCGTACAAAATATAAAATGGAATAAACCCCAAATTGCGGTATTTCCATTAACTGCAATTTTATTTCACGAAAAACGTCCAATGCTCAGTGTAGCTTTCAGTAAATTTACCACAAATTGTCTATAAACACAAAATTGCATTATTTAAATTTACTTTTAGCAGAAATATATGTATTTTTTATTCAGTGAATACAAACGACCGATTGTTGTTGTTGAGTGAAGATTGAATAAATTATATAAATATATATTTCGGACATCTGACACACAACGCCATCTAGCCTCAATCTAAGCAAAGTTTGTATACTATGAAAGCTAGATTGACTTATAGAATACTTCTGTTTATGTATTTTTTTGTAAATGAATTTCGTACATATTATTCATTACGGTGAGAGACGCGACAACAACCCTTCCCGGGGGTGACACACGTTACCCCGGGATGTACAGTCACAGTCATGAGGAACGGCAGGGGAACTCCAGAGCCGCTGATGCGTTCCTGGAGCTTTTCCCGACTGCCGAGGTAGGCCGCCGCGGGGTTTAGTGGGTATACTGATTCGTCGGGAATCCCACACACGCCTTTCGTGTCCCCCCTCCACAGAGGGTATGGTGCAAAAAGCATTCCCCGCGTAGAAAAAAAAGGTACATATTATTCATAGAAAATATCCAAACTCCAAATCATACAAACATTTGGTCCGACCCGGGAATGGACCCCGAGACCTCAAGCACAGCAGTCGCGTACGCTACCTATATGTAAAATGTAAATCTCTTTACAGTCCCATGAGCGTTGTTTCAACTTTGTAACTTCATGTATCAGAATCTTATTTAAGGCATGCCAGAAAAGCACATATACAAAACAGAAACGTGAAATTGGTTAGATAGTTTCGGAGTTCATAGTGAGCAACGACGTGACACGAGAATTATGTATAATAGACGAGCTAACCCACGTAGTTTCGTCTGCGTTCCTTTAATCATGCTCGGCTTCTTTGATCTAAGCGTGTTATAAACTATCGTATCTTAGGCTCGCCAACAAAACACACACTAAAAAAAATCTGTTTGATAGTTCCAGAGTTCATCGCGAGTAGCAACGTGACACGATAGCTATATATAACCAACCGACCCGACAAACTTCGTACTGCCATATTCATTTTCGTGAAAAAATTCAGAATTACCGAAAAACTTATTGTAGTAAGCCCGTGTTAACTTCTCGCAGGGCCGCAGTGTATACGACGAAGCGGACTAAGAAAAAATAACACCTTTGGTTTACTTTTATTTTTTTCTAAACAAACCATATACATATACAATTTGGTGCAGTCGATCGAAAGTTATTTAGCTCCTTACATTTTTGTGATTCATTTTATTTATATAGATTAAAGTAAATATGTATGTTATCAGCTAAATTTTTGACTTGTCCATGTCCATGTCTTGGCTGTCCATTTTAGAACATTATGCAAGAAATAAATCTGAATCTGCATTTTAAGAAGTAGTTGCATAACACTTGAACAGTTTTGAATCATCGACTTTATCTAATGACGTAAAACTACAAGCAAACATACATTTATCTCCTTTAGTATGTTAAACAAACAAGTGTAAATTACAGAATAGATTACCTCATGAAACTACATTAAGTGTTGAATGAATTGTCTAAACGATTGTCCATTTACCTATAGTGAAGGCCGCAATCGATGCGGCAAATGAAACAGATTATACAAGAAATAGGATAACCATTGTTCCTTTCATTTGTGATTATAGAAATAATTGGATGTCACGCCTATATTTACCTAACAAAACAAATGAGGCACGTTCGCAGTGTTCGCACAAACACTGAAGATAGTGATCTTGATCTGGTAAAAAGAAAAACTTATATAATTAAAAACATGTATAAGACGTGTAGAAACTTAAAGAAATATGACGTAAAGAGTCCAGTATAAAGGTATTTTGATAAAACATAATTCAAAAACTATACAATGAAACGAAATAGACTTGAAACGAATCGATCGCTAGGCGATATCTGATATACAAAGATATATAAATAATATATGACCTATGTGTATGTGAGGGAATCAACACATTCAGGTAACGATTTATTACATATCTTTGAAAACGAAAATTTTAACTGGCAGGTTAAATTGACCATTGCCCCAAGTACGAGGCGTAGCAGGGGCGTTAGATCGTCTGCTGCCTAATCTCGGGGGACCACGGGAAGAAGTTCGCTGCCTCGACATTCTGACCGATATGGACACTATGGTCTAAGACCAAATTCGTTCTGTCTGTCGGAATGACGAAGAATCAGCGCTGAACCATGAGTCGGGAATGCTACGGCGACATACGCAAGCTCTACGGGCTTGGCAGGCACGGTTTGAAATCTAGGGCTGTGTTAGCCAACGTGCTGTCGGGAATGTTCTGCCGAGCTTTGAAGCTTGTTTAGGAAGGACGTAGATAGTCAAAGCCTGATGCCAAGTTAGTCTTGTTAATTATGATTTAAAAAAATCACTATGTAACTATTTGATATCTTAAGGTTAAAAATTTACCTAAGATTAAAAAAAAATGGATTTGATAATTGTGCTTTTACTTTGTATTGTTGCGGACTCGTGCAACGGTTAATAGAGATTTGTTTTAATTGGAGCTACTGACAAACATTTTTAGATTCAGATACTTTTTAGTGTTTACTCTTAAGAGGCAGTCTTATAATAGAGATAATGAGTCATGAAGTAACTTTTAACAGTAATAGCATTAAACAGTGTTTGCTTATTGTCAGCTGTGACATTATCATAATAGAACCTTTCCTGGGAAGCGCTTAGTTAGTAGGTATCATATCCTATGTTAAAATGTTATGAAAAAAGTATAAGCGAATTTGATTTGAAGTGTTCGTGAGTGTAATGTCACGATTGAATAAAAACTAAATATTGGTTTTTGATATATATAAGTAATATTTGTAAATCGTGACTGTATGGAAAGGTTTGAATTATTAGACTATTGCTATGTTACAGGCCCTCCTAGAGTTAGTTCATGATTTGATTTGAGAGAGCCTAGTTCTTACCTTGATAAGAACGTGAATAAAATAATAATTCACAAATAACATGAAGATTTAATAGACAATACTACTTGGCTTCTATTTTACACTAAGGTAATAAATAACGTGAATTGTCTTTACATCTAAAATAAAATATATTCCACTTGAATTTTATGTCGATTGTCGGGGTAGTTAAAAAATCATTTGTATTTAAAAAATCACAATTTTTGGCTTATCAAAAGATAATATCAGGAGGATAATTTTGGGATATTAAATTAACGTTGGGTGCGCTAGACTAATACATATTATATTTGTCCATTTTTAGACGTAGTTGCATTCATTCCTGATAACTACAAAACTAGTAAAGTCAGTAATTAAAAATGGAAAAAAAGAGAAACAGAAATTATTAACAATTACTTGATCGGTAATTTCCTACTTGACATAAAATCGTGGTGTTTTTTTTACAAAACGGTGTCTAGTGACACTCACAAGGAGAAAACAAAGTCATATACCAAATCGATATCATTAAACCGATAGCCGATCCTATTGATACTATCGATGCCTATTGGTCTGGTGATACCTGACTAGTATCTGCCGGAGATCTTGGTTTGGGTACCCAGGATAGATGTTCTGTTATCAGTAAGAATATTTGTTCTGTACCTGGGTATAACTTATCTAGAATATGTCGTTATCAACAACCCATAATGTCCCACTGCTAGGCTCGGGTTTCTTCTCAGGAGAGGGTTAAGGCCATACGTCCCCACGCTGGACAAGTGCGGGTTGGGGATGGGCAAGACAACGTTATGGCTACGTAATCTTGCCGTTAGATGTTTTTAAGCCGCCCAAAGGCAAGAATTATATGCAAGAAATAACGTTTGTTTTATCAAGAATAGAATATGTATGTAAAAGAAATATTTAAGTATATTAAACAACCGGCTCGTTACCAAAGTATAAAGACTCTACGGAGTTTGAGATAAGGCTACCGCGTGCGAGATGTCAAAGTTATTATTATACTTCGTAAGTGTGGATAGAATCGACTCTTTGTATCCATATAATACAAAACATCGATATTTTCATCAGAACTATCGAGAAGATAATTATTTTTCAAGGAAAACTATCGCAAATAACACTGCTGTATTATCTAGGCTTAGCCTGACCCTGATAAGGTAGACAGTGTTAAATTTACTATTCTCATTCTCACTATACAATGTACTGATATTAGAACTAGGTCATTTGAGGCTTCAACTTCATACATCGAAAATAGGCGATGTGTGCCTAGATAGTACTAGTAGGGCAGGTTTAGTAGAATATTGATTCTTTATTTCGTTCCATTTATTCAACATAAACTTACAATGGACTAATGGTTTGTTACCTTGTCTAGATGGATCAAGTAAAATTAGTGTTTTTTAAGAAATGGGGGGCAAATGAGCTCACGCANATCTCTTTTCTAAAGAGTGACCTGTGTTCAGCAGTGAACGATTAAAAGGCTGGTTTTGCTGGATGGAGATTGATTAGGTTCAAGTTTTATATACTTATGTAATACTATTAAAATGCGAGTCACTCGAAAACAAAGTCTATTTTTTTTATTACAGGCCCTTTGTTTCCATTTTTACGATGGGATGTTTAAATGTATTGCTCCATGTCTTTAGGGACAATCACGTAGGATTTAGTGATAAGTGTCATATTGAAGCGACGAGGGGATATATTTTATATTGAATTATCGACCTACAGTTTATGCGGTACACAGCCATGTATAGCGACCTACAAGCCGAGATGTAGTTTGGATTATTTTATTTAACAAATATTAAATAACAAACTATAAACACCAAACATATATTGCATCGTTTCCTAAGGAAATTACTTTATACTACTAAAGAATATGAAGATTTTCTGTAGAAAAAATAAAATGAAATAAACGCCAGATTGCGGTATTTCCATTAACTGCAATTTTATTTCACGAAAAACGTTCAATGCTCAGTGTAGCTTTCAGTAAATTTACCACAAATTGTCTATAAACACATAATTGCATTATTTAAATTTACTTTTAGCAGAAATATATGTATTTTTTATTCAGTGAATACAAACGACTGATTGTTTGGGCATGTTGAATGAATGAGTGAAGATTGAATAAATTATATAAATATATATTTCGGACATCTGACACACAACGCCATCTAGCCTCAATCTAAGCAAAGTTTGTATACTATGAAAGCTAGATTGACTGATAGAATACTTCTGTCTATGTATTTTCTTTGTAAATAAATACGTACATATTATTCATTACGGTGAGAGACGCGACAACGACCCTCCCCAGGGGTAACACACGTTAACCCCGGATGTACAGTCACAGCCATGAGGTACGGCAGGGAGAACTCCAGAGCCGCTGATGCGTTCCTGGAGCTTTTCCCGACTGCCGAGGGGTGCCGCCGCGGGGTTTAGTGGGTATACTGTTTCGTCGGGAATCCCACACACGCCTTTCGTGTCCCCCCTCCACGGAGGGTATGGTGCAAAAAGCATTCCCCGCGTAGAAAAAAAGGTACATATTATTCAAAGAAAATATCCAAACTCCAAATCATACAAACATTTGGTCCGACCCGGGAATGGACCCCGAGACCTCAAGCACAGCAGTCACAGTAAATCTCTTTACAATCCCATGAGCGTTGTTTCAACTTTGTAACTTCATGTATCAGAATCTTATTTAAGGCATGCCAGAAAAGCACATATACAAAACAGAAACGTGAAATTGGTTAGATAGTTTCGGAGTTCATAGTGAGCAACGACGTGACACGAGAATTATGTATAATAGACGAGCTAACCCACGTAATTTCGTCTGCGTTCCTTTAATCATGCTCGGCTTCTTTGGTCTAAGCGTGTTATAAACTATCGTATCTTAGGCTCGCCAACAAAACACACACTAAAAAAAATCTGTTTGATAGTTCCAGAGTTCATCGCGAGTAGCAACGTGACACGATAGCTATATATAACCAACCGACCCGACAAACTTCGTACTGCCATATTCATTTTCGTGAAAAAATTCAGAATTACCGAAAAACTTATTGTAGTAAGCCCGTGTTAACTTCTCGCAGGGCCGCAGTGTATACGACGAAGCGGACTAAGAAAATATAACACCTTTGGTTTACTTTTATTTTTTTCTAAACAAACCATATACATATACAATTTGGTGCAGTCGATCGAAAGTTATTTAGCTCCTTACATTTTTGTGATTCATTTTATTTATATAGATTAAAGTAAATATGTATGTTATCAGCAAAATTTTTGACTTGTATCCATGTCTTGGCTGTCCATTTTAGAACATTATGCAAGAAATAAATCTGAATCTGCATTTTAAGAAGTAGTTGCATAACACTTGAACAGTTTTGAATCATCGACTTTATCTAATGACGTAAAACTACAAGCAAACATACATTTATCTCCTTTAGTATGTTAAACAAACAAGTGTAAATTACAGAATAGATTACCTCATGAAACTACATTTAGTGTTGAATGAATTGTCTAAACGATTGTCCATTTACCTATAGTGAAGGCCGCAATCGATGCGGCAAATGAAACAGATTGAACAAGAAATAGGATAACCATTGTTCCTTTCATTTGTGATTATAGAAATAATTGGATGTCACGCCTATATTTACCTAACAAAACAAATGAGGCACGTTCGCAGTGTTCGCACAAACACTGAAGATAGTGATCTTGATCTGGTAAAAAGAAAAACTTATATAATTAAAAACATGTATAAGACGTGTAGAAACTTAAAGAAATATGACGTAAAGAGTCCAGTATAAAGGTATTTTGATAAAACATAATTCAAAAACTATACAATGAAACGAAATAGACTTGAAACGAATCGATCGCTAGGCGATATCTGATATACAAAGATATATAAATAATATATGACCTATGTGTATGTGAGGAAATCAACACATTCAGGTAACGATTTATTACATATCTTTGAAAACGAAAATTTTAACTGGCAGGTTAAATTGACCATTGCCCCAAGTACGAGGCGTAGCAGGGGCGTTAGATCGTCTGCTGCCTAATCTCGGGGGACCACGGGAAGAAGTTCGCTGCCTCGACATTCTGACCGATATGGACACTATGGTCTAAGACCAAATTCGTTCTGTCTGTCGGAATGACGAAGAATCAGCGCTGAACCATGAGTCGGGAATGCTACGGCGACATACGCAAGCTCTACGGGCTTGGCAGGCACGGTTTGAAATCTAGGGCTGTGTTAGCCAACGTGCTGTCGGGAATGTTCTGCCGAGCTTTGAAGCTTGTTTAGGAAGGACGTAGATAGTCAAAGCCTGATGCCAAGTTAGTCTTGTTAATTATGATTTAAAAAAATCACTATGTAACTATTTGATATCTTAAGGTTAAAAATTTACCTAAGATTAAAAAAAAATGGATTTGATAATTGTGCTTTTACTTTGTATTGTTGCGGACTCGTGCAATGGTTAATAGGGTTTTTTTTTAATTGGAGCTACTGTCAAACATTTTTAGATTCAGATACTTTTTAGTGTTTACTTTTAAGAGGCAGTCTTATAATAGAGATAATTAGTCATGAAGTAACTTTTAACAGCATTAGACAGTGTTTGCTTATTGTCAGCTGTGACATTATAATAATAGAACCTTTCCTGTGAAGCGCTTAGTTAGTAGGTATCATATCCTATGTTAAAATGTTATGAAAAAAGAATAAGCGAATTTGATTTGAAGTGTTCCTGAGTGTAATCTCACGATTGTAGAAAAACTAAATATTGGTCTTTGATATATATATATAAGTAATATTTGTAAATCGTGCCTGTATGGAAAGGTTTGAATTATTAGACTATTGCTATGTTACAGGCCCTCCTAGAGTTAGTTCATGATTTGATTTGAGAGAGCCTAGTTCTTACCTTGAAAAGAAGGTGAACAAAATACTAATTCACAAATAACATGAAGATTTAATAGACAATACTACTTGGCTTCTATATAATAGTATAGGTAATAAATAACGTGAATTATCTTTACATCTAAAATAAAATATATTCCACTTGAATTTTATGTCAATTGTCGGGGTATTTAAAAAATCATTTGTATTTAAAAAATCACATTAAAATTTTTGGCTTATCAAAAGATAATATCAGGGGGATAATTTTGGGATATTAAATTAACGTTGGGTGCGCTAGACTAATACATATTATATATGTCCATTTTTAGACGTAGTAGCATTCATTCCTGATAACTACAAAACTAGTAAAGTCAGTAATTAAAAATGGAAAAAAAGAGAAACCGATATTATTATCAATTACTTGATCGGTAATTTCCTACTTGACATAAATTCGTGGTGTTTTTTTTACAAAACGGTGTCTAGTGACACTCACAAGGACAAAACAAAGTCATATACCAAATCGATGTCATTAAACCGATAGCCTATTCTATTGATACTATCGATACCTATTGGTTTGGTGATACCTGACTGCTAGTACCTGCCGGAGATCTTGGTTTGGGTACCCAGGATAGATGTTCTGTTATCAGTAAGAATATTTGTTCTGTATCTGGGTATAACTTATCTAGAATATGTCGTTATCAACAACCCATAATGTCCCACTGCTAGGCTCGGGTTTCTTCTCAGGAGAGGGTTAAGTCCATACGTCCCCACGCTGGCCAAGTGCGGGTTGGGGATGGGCAAGACAACGTTATGGCTACGTAATCTTGCCGTTGGATGCTTTTAAGCCGCCCAAAGGCAAGATTTGTATATGCAAGAAATAACGTTTGTTTTATCTAAAATAGAATATGTGTGTAAAAGAAATATCTAAGTATATTAAACAACCGGCTCGTTACCAAAGTATAAAGACTCTACGGAGTTTGAGATAAGGCTACCGCGTGCGAGATGTTAAAGTTATTATTATACTTCGTAAGTGTGGATAGAATCGACTCTTTGTATCCATATAATACAAAACATCGATATTTTCATCAGAACTATCGAGAAGATAATTATTTTTCAAGGAAAACTATCGCAAATAACACTGCTGTATTATCTAGGCTTAGCCTGACCCTGATAAGGTAGACAGTGTTAAATTTACTATTCTCATTCTCACTATACAATGTACTGATATTAGAACTAGGTCATTTGAGGCTTCAACTTCATACATCGAAAATAGGCGATGTGTGCCTAGATAGTACTAGTAGGGCAGGTTTAGTAGAATATTGATTCTTTATTTCGTTCCATTTATTCAACATAATCTCACAATGGACTAATGGTTTGTTACCTTGTCTAGATGGATCAAGTAAAATCAGTGTTTTTTAAGAAATGGGGGGCAAATGAGCTCACGCACTGCCTGATGGTAAGCGATTACTGCTGCCCATGGACACCGCAATACCCGAGGCGTCAATTGCGTTGCCGGCCGGGGTTGGGGGGTGGGGGGAGGTTTGGGGTTATGGGTCTCCGGTACCACCCTCAGTCACTCGGTGAAACACAGTGCAGGCGCTGTTTCAGACCGGTTTTTTGAGGCAGTTGTATCACTCCGGTGGAGTGCCCATTCATAATTTTATCAGTAAAAACAGAATAATTTTAGTAACAGTAATGAAACTATTGCAGTTTTATCTAAAGCATGCATTAAATAACTTGCAGGCATATCATAATGTTACAAATTAAGATGCAAAATTTGTCACTGACCAAAATCACAACTTGATGAAAATTTATTAAAGTTTTTATATAAAAAATAGGTACTTACTTACATATAGGTACACTCATTCTTGTACGTATTCCCGAAATACCAAGATAATTAAGAAGAAAGGGTAAAGGAAAGTGATGTTGCTTACACAGAAGCAAAAGTAAGCATAAACAGGTTGAGGAGCCCAAAACCTAATTTCTGGATTGAAAGAACGGCATCGCACATATGACGTCACGATCGTTGCAGGTGTTGGTGTCAATGCCAAATGAATGACGTTAGTCACTTTACATTAGATTGACCGTTTGCTTGTTTGCCCTTAATCTTAAAAAATCCCAAAGTGGCACTATCAGTTGCTGGAAAGCCTGATACTTTTAAATACATATAGTAGGATTAGTAACGCAATGTTTTAATAATACTCTTGCCGAAATGGTAATTTACTTGTAAAACTACAATAGAATAGAATCCTGTAAGTGCTTGTAATACGAGATTCTCACGGAACACGGTTCTGAAAGTCTGAAACGAAAGTTGAGTACTTTGCAGGTACTTAACTCTTAATACACACAAGTTAAATATTCTTTTATTCTGTGCGCTTTTAAAAGTATTTTATTATTTTATTATGCAGTGCTTCTAGTAGTGTACTTATTACATATCCTAACCTCGGCTAGATCTGGGGGTAGGGAATAGATGTAAAAAGTTGTCCCAACGACAATCAGAGGTGACAGTTATAGTAGTAGCCGTTGGGCACAAGCTCTTTCTTTAATACATTTATACAGATACACGTTGTCAGATCGTTGAGAATTTAGTACTTACTGTGAACACAAAACATCATATCATCTCGGGAGCTTACTGGACCACTGGTGTTCAAAAACGTATGACTATCATAAAACGTGGGAGAGCCACGCTCCGGCATGAATGGGGCGGCTCGACTGGAATAATACCACAGCCTCACATGAAACCGGTGTAAAACAGCGCTTGAGCTGTGTTTCACCGAGTGAGTGAGGACACCGGAGGCCCATACCCCAATCCCTACCCCCATATCCCAAAAGCCGGCAATGCACTTGTGACGCCTCTGGTGTTGCAGATGTCCCTGGGCGGCGGTAATAGGTTACCATCAAGCAGTACGTCAGCTAGTTTGCCTGCGATTCCATAAAAAAAAATCGTGGAAAGTTGTAATATAGCACACGTAGCACTCGTACAGTAACTTTGAGTGGCCGAGTAGATACCGTTTTTATCTTTCTTATCACAGATTGTATACCTGTGTTGTTGCACAGGTTGTATGCAGCGTAGAATATTATCATTACATACCTATCATAAAACAAAGTCCCCCGCTGCGTGTGTCTGTCTGTCTGTTCGCAATAAACTCAAAAGCTATACACGGAATTTGATACGGGTTTTACCAATAGATAGAGTGTTTATTGAGGAAGGTTTTTGTATATTATTCGTGAAATTGTTGAGTATATTGGCTAAAATATAACAATATTAAAAAAAATAAGTTGCACATGTCTCGGGGAAACAGGCTACATAGTTATTGTTCTCTATGAACTTCGAAACTATGTACCCGATACGATGACGTTTTTTTTAATTGTTTGTTTTGCCTAAAATAAGATAACATTACACTTAGAAAAGTGACGTGGACAAAGTTGCGTGGGTCAGTTAATTTATTATATATTTAATGATACACTACTGTTTTTCAGAACAATTTCATTTTAATTTAACTATATCGATGGGGAAGTCTAAAAGTCGTGAAACATTTTATTAAGCTAACGTTTTTTAATGCCCAGGGACGGTTTTACAACAATTTAAATGAAACGCCTTTTACAGCAATTTTATCGTTGGTTGTAGAGTTATAAATTTGATGTACCTAAGTAAAAAAATACATTAGCATTTCATATCATCTTGACTTTTCTGTATTGTTTTAGTAGACCTATGATTTTTTCAATTTGGTGTACAAAACAGTTTTGATTATTTTAAATTAAAAAGTAATAAAGATTTTTTTTTGTCAATTCGTTATATGTATAATGTTTTATATTCATGTAATTATATTTATATAATATATATTTTTCCAGCTTACTTATTATACCATTCTAATTAAGCTCTACTTAGGTTAAAACGTCGTAAAAATCCAAAATAATGACCAATCTACAAAATATTCCTGAGAAAAACACTATAGTTAATTTTTCAAAAGCACATTAAAGAAGAAAATATATTATCAGTGCAATGCGGTTCACGTAACTTCATATTTGTACAGCTTTTGTTATGATAATCCGTAGTATATTTGTCTCATTTCAGTACCTGCAACAAAGAAATACACTTTAATAAATAAATGTACAATATCATTTAGACATGCCAACTTAATATACAGATATATTATTTTGTTGCGTTATCAAAAGCAATTTGTACATAATGGTGTAGATTACAAAACATTCGCTTTAGCAATTGAAGTAAATTAGAGATCTTTATGTTAAATTCAGAATATACTGTCGACATTAAGGTCCCATATTTCCTAATATACTATTTAGCTCTCTTACAATACATACACAAATTTTAAATGTGTATCATGATTGGCTATTCGATTGTCTACAATATCAAAAATAACATCAAAACACATTTTGTAGTATGTCACTAATATTTATAGACTATAAAGTCGCGCATTGATTGAATGTATCATTAATATTAGTAAACTATCTAATAAGCGTGTCAAATAATGATTAGGATTGGCAAATTTGGTTTATTTATTTTCAAACGTAAGGCAATATTTCTGCATACGATAATCTTTACATAATCGTAGTTTAAAGTTTACTTTCGCTGTCTGTTCGTTTAGAACTTTTAAACTGTTTAACGGATTTTAATGCAGTTTTCAGCATTAGATAAAGTTATTCAAGATAAATATATACATGTGTATAAATATATATGTGAAAGATATATATGTGATATATACAAAGTATAATAGAGTAAATCTGAGAATTTTGAAGACTTCCGTGTAAAGCCAGATCGGGTCGCTAGCCAAAAATAAACCTAGATCGAATACACATTAGATATTATTTACACATGTAAGTTTCTTATCATCATCGTTGCTTATTACGACGTTTTGTTTCTGAAACTTTTAAAACTAAAAACACCGTCACGTAATATCATCTTTCAGAGTAATCTATATATATAAAGCAACCGTTACTGAGAGATCTATCAACATGCAAATCAAACCACTGAACGGATTGTGCTAAAATTTGGCACACTTATAGCTATTATGATGTAGGTGCGCTAAGAAAGGATTTTTCAAAATTCATCCCCTAAAGGGGTAAAACAGATTCAAAGTTTTTCATTCAAAGATTGCATAAGGTTTTTGTTTCGAAAGTTTGCGAGGTTAACCCTTTAACTAAATAAGCAAATATCTGTTTCAGGGTTTCTCAAATATCAACTTTTAAAAAATTAAATGGGTAAAATGGGGTAAGAAAGTTTAAAATGGGTATCGTTTTTAATATATTTGGCCGCTGCTATCATAATCATTATAATAAATTTGTAGTGTGCCCAAGGTAATCGCACACGTTTTTTGCAAAAAGTATTATTCTCTTTTAACAGTCGGGTAAAAAAAGCAGCCAAAATCTAGTTCTGATCTCAAGCAATCAAACTGAAAAAGTTTCATCAAATTCGGTATAGCCGTTTTCCAGTGATCTGCTTTTAAGTAATAAAATATACAAACAACAAACTTCTGCAGTACCTACACCCATGGAGCAAATACAAAGAGGAGAAAATCTCTCCAAATAGATTACAATCTAGTGGTTTTGACAATCCTACGGTAACATATCAAAACGGTGTTCTGTTCACAGGTAATACTTTAACTGTTTCTTTTTCCTTTGGAATAGCAACTACACTGTTTGAAGGTGTATGAACCTCTCATGCAACCTTTAGTTTTGTAGTAAAAAGTAACAAAGTAACAACTTTTGAGATTACCATTTGCAATATAGTCAAGTAAAATTTTTTTGCAGAAGCATCAAAAAAGATAAAATTGAAAAAAAGTTAATGGAAGGGTTGACTATTTTAGGTGGCTGGTGACTTTATGCAGACTCTATCAGTAGTTCCAAAGGGAACCAGAGCCTATGATGTGAGATCTTAAATAAGTCTAGTTTCGTTGAACCACATGTTAACAAACTGAACTTCAGAATTAACTGAATATAGTATTTATTCGCATCAAAGTAATAAAGGTGGTAATTGTACTTACAATACGAATGTCCTATCTAGTTTAAAAATATTTTACATCTTTGGTTCAGTTGCTAGAATTAACCGTGTTTACTGTGTTCGAGTGTGTTTTAAGTTCATAGTCTTGTGCAAAATATATTTTACTACCCACTTTGGCTTTATATAAAACGCTCATTTGATTTATTTGTTAACATTTTTGTATGTTTTCTCAGTAAGTGAATTTTGTAAATTCTTTTCAGAAATAAAGTTTCTTTAACCATAACCTTTAAAAAAATATGAGGGTTTACTTTACTACTGGTTTTGCAGATCTATCAGTTGAAATTGGCAACGGTGAGTATTCGAACGTTGATGGAAAGATAACTATCCCAAGCAATTCATGCACAGAGTTAGAGGATTTAATATCAAACATTTATCCAGATATCCCTCAATTAAGATATTGGGACTAGATAGCGTTGTGTGTTTAGATGTCCAAAATATTTATATATTTATTTTAATTCTTCATGAAAAGGCTATGAAATTGTTGCGTGAACGTGTCATACTTAATTCGAAAAACGATCAAGCGGCAATATGTTTACCACGAATTCCTTTGATTCGAAACGATATTTCGTTTTAATTTAAGCGGTTGTTTACCTTCAAAGTCTGCCTCAAGATGACACAAAACAAGTCTGAAGAATACATACTAAAATTTACTGGGACAGACTTAAGAGAAAGCCGTTTCTCTCATGGCCAACTTCCTCACAAGTAAACTCAATACTTTAGTGGCTCTGGCACCTGGGTTAGAAGTTTTGTAGAGGTTTTCTTTATTTACTGTGTTTCACTTTCATTCATTCACTCAAAATCAAATCTAAAGCCGTGGGCAAATGGTAGTAAAGTATAAAACCGTTTTAAATCTAGAATCATTCGAAGCGAAACTGTAACTGAGCAAGGAGCATGCGAATTAACAGAATAAAAAAACTATAAATTATTAGTTATGTTTTTCGACATGACAGACAGACAAAAGTTTAAAAAATTGCTTATTGGTCAAAGTGCCTAATATATTTTCATATGCATTTAGTTGAAAGCTTTTCATTTTAAATAAAACAACAAACAGACACGCCAATTTTATTTATTTGTATACATACCGAAGTTGGAATCATTTGAACAGTCTGTGTACGCCTGTTTGGGAGAAATAAAATATCTTTTTGATACTTGGATGCACATGTGGCCATGTCTTGAAAGTTTTGTAATAAGTCACGATGACTAAAGAAGACTGAACTGATGTTAATAATTACGTAAGTTTTAATGTTAATGATAATGAAAGGCTTAAAAACATCCAACGGCAAGATACGTAGCCACAACGTATCCTTGCTAGTCCCCAACCCGCACTTGGCCAGCGTGGGAAGACCGGCCTTACCCCTCTCCTGAGAGGAGACCCGAGCCCAGCAGTGGGACCTTATGGGTTGTTGATGATGATATAGAATAGGTTATTTGTTTTGTTTGTGTGTAGCTTGATATTTGTTGATTCAGAAATAACTGTCAATTGTCATATTAAAACAGTTTAATTGCGCAAAATTCTAGAAGGCCACGAGTATCGATCTTATAAAAACTCGGTTTAATTAAACTGTAAGGAAACATTAGCTTTCTTATTACCTCTAAAAACAACATAACTTCGGGCAAAAGGTCAATCGTTGAGAGGTTAACGAGACTAAGAGTTAAGTTTTTAAAGGTTATTTTAGGTTAAATGTTAAAAAAATCGCAAGTTTATTTAGGTCTCGGCACAATTCCAAATTCCGATATAAATATTGCGTCCAAGTTGTTTTTGGCTAAAAGCCTAGAATAACCCGAGTTGGATACTAAACTACTAAACAATGATGTTGCATACAGCAAAGTTATATTGGATTCACTTTTATACATACTCAGCTTAAACTAGATTTTTCAAGTCCTGATTAAAATGCAAAATATTACTAGCTATAATATATTATTTGTCAAGTATACTAGCTGACCCGACAAACATTGGTCTGTTATATAAAACCAAAATATGTCCATAGAACAAGATCGAAATCGCGAAATATTAAGATGGGCGTGAAAAGTAGTGAAACCACAAACACCGCGATACGAGATATATATTTATATATAAGACTAGGCGACCCGGCGAACTTCGCACCGACATTTTTTTTTTCATGAATATTTTCTTGGTATATGAAATACTCGTTTTAGTATCTATGCCCGCTGCAGCTTCCCAAGGGGATAGTATACAGTCGCAGATGAAATTATTACACCTCCAATTTTTTGTTCTGTATAAACCTTGTCCTGACAATAAGAAACACATAAAAAAATATTATCCAATGTTGTGCAGTCGATCGGGAGTTATGGGCGAATATTTCAGTGATTAATTTTTATTCATATAGATTTATATTAATTTAAATATTATGCCTTTCAAAAAGCGGACTTGAGTCAACAGTAATTTTTTGTTTGATTAGAGCCGACCCGCATTTCAGCCTTAATTGGCTGCTCTCTCAAACTTAATTATAAACTAATTACTTTGCAGATGGCTATGATTTTTTTTAAAAATTACTCTTTAAGCTCTAAATATTAAGGAAATTGCAACGTACTATCCTTTGTATAAAATCGGGCTTCTGTCGATATTATTTTGCATTATTTATGAAATCGAGGCCTATGTCAAGCAGTGGACTGCACTAATCTAATGATGACGATAGTTAGTCTTGAATTTCATAATGGTATAAATAATTATTATCCTTCTGATGTTGAGATTACAACTGTACTACGAGAGAAGCAAACACCATATTTTCCAAGTGTAGAACATTGAGACAGAAATACATTTACATAATCCATTAATCCTTTCGACAGCCCATACAAAGTTACTTTCTGTAGACCTTTATGTAAGTCGATGGCTAGTGATGTTGACCAATATTTTGCAACCAAACGGGTGTAAAATATGAAATGACATAGCTCGTATCGTGGAAAGTCCTTGCTCTCAAACGATGTAGCTTTCGTACTTATGGTACCGATGATACTATCATCTGCTAACGCCAGATAAAATGAAAAACATTAAAAAGCAAGTATAGAATACTGGTGCAATAAAATAGAGTAAATTTAATTTTATAACACTTGTCTGGTTAAGAAATATATTTTACCGCATTTTGGTCGAACAAACAGGAAGCAAAAGCCTTGTTTATTACAATAAATTGCTTTTGTGAGTTTGAATTATTGTAAAGCACTCCAAATTAAATACTGGAACTAGTGGTTTTTATTTTATAGATACTTTCTTTAGATATCGCTTGTAATGTTAAGTTAAAATATAGATAATAACAAGATTAAAAAGCTCCAGTTAAGCCTAAAAAAGATTTTACATTTTATGGGCTAAGATTTCAAGAAACGATTAAGAATATTGAATGCACGGAAGAAAATGTAATGTCGGTAGAGCATAACTATATATAACTTGAACGTTGGATGTTATGGCTCATTCAGTAAAGTGATTGGTATCATTTTATTTAAGACATCATCACTATTTAGTTCCAGCCTCTGGCCGAAATTGATTCAGCAATCTGTCGTCGGTTCCCATAAAATAAAAGTGAGGGTAGTTTAAAACTTTTCAGTGCGATAGTCGTCTAAATGTTCTCGATCAAATAAAGACCTTATCGGCGTCGACAAAATTGAACTTTTTTACTGAAAATGATTGTTTTCTTGGACAGAATAGAGCCTTTCCCGAGATTTAGGACTTAATTTTTTCCCAATTTATAGTTTGCCAACTTGGGTGGTGAACTGAGTACAAAATTTATTTTATCTTGTCATCGTTTTAGGATTTCGTTTTAGAGCATTAGATGAAGTATTTGTAAAAATTGCTATATATTTTGTGTAGAGCAAATAACTTTTCGATGGTAAAAAGCCTGGTGTTGGCAACTAATAATGGTTAAATGTTCAATAAATACGTCACTTTCCTGATAGATTGCATTCCAATATATTAGTCAATGTATATATGACTATGTTTATCATGTGGCTTTTAAATATATATATATATATGTATGTATTTATTTTGTTAGTAATTTTATGAAGCAATAAGTGCGACAATATTATGTCACAATGTCCGTTACTTTACTATCACTTTATTGGGAAGGTTTTATCTTATTTAAGTTTTTGTATTTATGTATGTTACTACGAGAAAATTTCACATTGAAAAATTAGCCAAAGTTGTCCTACTGATCGTGTTGTACTGTACGATGCGAAACAATGAACTTCTAATAAGTTATAATTGGCATGAAAAAATGAATGGAATTTCGCACAGTTCATTGCAAGTCGCCATTTTTTTAGAAAACATAATTGGGGACACAATAGTTTTTTCTAGGTTTGAAAATTCAATTTGTAAATCTTTGTTCAAATATTATCAAGATCATAAATACATGAAATTCGTACTTGATTTGGTCACAATTTTTAATGTTTAGGATAACTACGCCCAGTATACTACGCATCACGAGGCACATAGTGATTGAAAAAATGGATGAATATGATATCTGAAGCGTTTAAATTTAAGTTCAATCGGTGCAGAACTGTTTGAGTTTTTGAACCAACTTAACATTTAATAACAGCTAATATATAAAACAAGTAAAGATATTTCGCAACCATTAACTAGCTTAGTTCCATATTAGTTAGCACTTGAACCTTTGACTAAACAAACGAACTATAGTATTCAATCAATGAAGCAAATGTCTTGAATCAATAAGGTTTCTACGTGCCCAGCTACCGATGTCACATTACCGATTGCCTGTATAGTACCTATTTAACATATATATGTAGATTATGTAGTATTCAGAATCACTACCTTTAAATGTATGTTGTAAATATTAATTATATTTTTTACGTTTCAGGTAAATATTTTGCAGCTTTATCTAAATAAAGGTAAACTTTAAAAGTAAACAACTACTAAATATATATACGTAAAGTTAAGCGACTCTCTTAAATCATAAAAAACTGCTAAATTTTAGTTTCCAACTCAAAAAACCTTTTCAAAATTTCTTGAAAAGAAGAAAGAAGTTTATTTTTTATTTCTGTAGCATGTGTTTTACCTTTTTATTACATAAGACCTAAAAGCAACGAAATTGGTTTAGCTGTTATCATAGCTCAAACATACAGAACATTATAATTGCTAAGCTAGCGATGTTCATGTGAAAAGCATCAGGAACCGACTTTTTTTTTTTTTTAAATTTATTATTCACAATAGTTAAATCTTAATCTAAAACATAGGTCCACAAAACTGTTTTAAACAGTTTGTCTGTGGACTCAGTTGAGTCACTATATGCAATATGCTTGTTTGTACACAACACTGTACACATAACACCCATACATTAGATACATGCATATGCACAGTGCCGTGCACTATGCACAGTTACATTTACATGTTTACGTACAATTATGATACATAACACATAACATCCAATATAATACTTGTTTGTGGGTATATGTTTAAAAATATCAATATACTCATTCGTTTATTTACATTTGTGCTATTTAATATATTCCAATAAGAGCTTTTTTAATTTTCTTTTAAGTATATTTATATTGGGTTCTTGTCTAATATCCATCGGGAAACTGTTTAGGACATATGTTAACCGTTTTTTTAGGGTTCTGTCACCATAGTAGTTAGCAACTCTCGGTACATGAAACCAACCAGTAGACGTCGCCCTTGTTCCGTGAAAGTTGGGAACAAGCGATAATTCATGCTTTCGATTGCCACAGCGTTGGTTTATTACTAACAGGTATATATGTTTTAGCTTAGCCGGGAGGATATTTTGAATAGCTTATTGTAATCGTCCTTGCAACTAGTTTAAGTTTTATTGTTTACGAGTAGTTTTAAAAATTTAATCTGTAATGTTTCTATTTTATCCATATAAGATTTAAAAGTCAAGCCGTAGCAATCAAGAGCATAGCCTCTGATAGCTTGAATGCAGCGATTGGTGAATGTGAACGAAGTAAAAGATGTATGTCAGGACC
>PKRV01000291.1:147467-177205 GCA_003709505.1 Hyphantria cunea
ATTAACAACGGTGTACGATCAAATGCCCTCGATAGTGACTGCAATACTTGAAAACTGTGTGTGGGGGAATTCTTACATTAATGCATTTGTTGTCGTTTTGTAAAGAGTTTCGTTGTTTGTCTCCGAATCTCATTATCAGATCTATATGAAATTTAAATGGGAAAATAGTGGAATTTAACTAATGTAAACATTAGAATTGAGAAATCCTCTTTTTGAAGTCGATAAGTAGTCGAAAAGTATTGTTTTCAGATTGTACTTTGTTGTATGGTTGCCTGTAAGAGATTGCCTTCTGGCGATAAGGCCGCCAATTGTACCTTTTACCTTTAATTTACCATTGCAAATAATGTGGTGACAATAAAGTTATAATTATTATTATTATTATTTATGAATTTATATACTTATCATAAGAACATACATATTCCTTACTTCATGTTGGGTTGAATCATTCAAAGTTGTACTAGAACATTAAAAAATTAAGAATACCCCTGCTACAGTTAATCATGATTCATTTTGATCCGACTACAACGAAGGCAAAAGGAAGGGCAATGTATGTATGTCTTGGCAGTTTATGTGTGTTTTTATGTTCCACCGTAGTACATATTTTAATAATCTATTATTAAAATATGTACTAATATAATTATTTTTAAAACTCTATACATGTTTTAATAACTGAAAGTCAATAGATTCGTAATAATGGCCCGGTGATAGCGTCTATATTATAGTACTTTTTTACTAAGAGTTCTTACTTAATCGGGTTACATGATACTTAAACTTTTTTAATTTCAAGGTTATTGTATACTGCTATGTTAAAATGATTAATTCAAATTTTAAATAATTTTATAGCCATTTTCGTGTAAAAACGTTCGTAGACAAAGTTTTAGATGAAACGTTAATAAAAAGTGTTTTACACTTATTCAACATTTTAATGACTTAATCTCTGGACTCATTTCTATTGCACTGTCCCCAGGGCAGCTTATGTTATTACGTTTGGAGCTTAAGCGGCAGGGTAGAATGGAAAGACTTTTATTTTCCACTTAAACCTCTTAAATCGTTTTATCTCGCTCCCACGTGCAGTAGAACTGTGTAACAATGTTAGTGCTGTGCACATTTCACGTGTAGCTATGAAGATCTAAGACAACTTGTAAATCCGTTTTCTAAAGACCTTTCTTCGCGATCTGGTATAAGCTTTGATCGATGTTTTATTTTGATCCTAACTCACAAAAAATAATTCTATTATTTATACCTTATTTGTTAACTCTAGAAATGTCTTTTTACATTTGTTTATCTTATATGAGTATTTTTTTAAATCTTTGTGTTAAAGTATTAACCGCCCCGTTTAACTTTTTTGTATATAATAACATATACCTACATATGTACTAAAATAAGACGAGGCTACTAAAGATATTGTCTTGAACAGATAAAACTAAAATATATTTAAAATGAAATGTACTCTGAACCACTTTCATATTTATACTCGTAGTAGAAGTCATTCAGTAGTCTGACATATTCCGAGCGAATTTCCAACAGTCCAACTCCTAAATGCCATTTATATTAGTTATGAAGTACGTAATCATATTTTCTCATACCCATATTTCAAAATAATAATTTAGCTTTAGCGTTAGTTTAAATTTTGTGTGAAATACTTTTGTTCCTTGGGGATGCTTGTCTCGTCCCCTGTCGGAGAGCGGTCTTTATTAACATATACGTTTATGCATTAAATATTTTGAAAATAGTACTTCAATATAAAATATTACGTTTTTGAGGTAGTTGAGCCAGGCTGACTTCATCATGAGGTGGTATTACCCTGTTTTTTATTTTTTATTTTTTTGAGCGGGAATCCCCTCGGATACCACCGACCGGTGGTTATGTCGGACTCGAACCGACTAAAAACCGCACACCATCTCAGGGTACTAGAAGCCGGGGAACCAGGTGTACCCTCGGAAGGAGATCCCTGGAACCCCGGCGTACCTCGGGCCACCCACTGCTTGTTGTTTGGTCAGTTTGGTTTGGTTTGGTCAATGTGTTATTGAAGGCCTCAGAGGCGAAGTACTAGTGTATACGCCTGCTGTACTTATGGTCTTGGGTTCGATTCCCGGGTCAGAATAAATGTTTCTATGATCAGCAAATATTTGTTTCGGAGTTTTGGTGTTTGCTGTGTATAATGTTTATATTTAAAAAATGTGTTTATATCAGTGCTCCCATAGTACATACTCTGCTCAGTATGAGTATATTATTATTATTAAATACAAAACCTACGTATCATCAATGACCAATTTTATTGTTTATTTTTACAAACCGCTAAAAACACTGTTCATTTGGTTTCAAAAGCTATTAAGTATATTGTTTTGACCGTGAATGTGATTCGACAATTTTAGTGGTTTTTACAACTCATTCACTTTTAAGATTCATGAGAACGTGACTAATCGTAATCACATCCATTGAGTATAACAAACAACAGTATATTCTAAGAAAATAAGTCACTAAGTGTTATATGATAAGCAGAATAACGATCAACTACTGAACTATGGATTATAAAATTATATTTTTTGCAAATATGAAGTGCTTTTTGAACTGACATATTTTCACCAGAAGGGATAATCGTTGAGTATGACAGTTTTTCAATGAGATTTATAGCCTCAATCCTCGCCGGAGAGGAGACTCGAGCCCAGCAATGGGACATAATGGGTTGTTGATGATGGCAGTTTTTTGAAACGCATTCGTAATTTTTAAAAACTCTTAAATGTGTTTTAAGTTAAGTAAATAGTTACTTTTATTTTTTTTATTAACTGCCCCATTGGTCTAATGTTTAGCGTAAGCGATTACAAAACAAGAAGTCTCGGATTCGGTTCCCGGGTCGAACTGCTGTTGGGTTTTTCTTACATGAACTTCTTAACAATAGCCTCGGAAAGCGAGCACGTTAAGCCGTCGGTCCCGTTTCTCATGAACATGTTTGGAATTCGTTATTGGGAAGTCAGTGCACTTAAATAAACTGAGAACTAGTTCAATCTTCGAATTACTGTTCATCCTCAGATTTATGGAGGTCTGATGATATTTAGGTAAAACCGGTAGAACTACTAATTTTACCTAAATATGAGACGACCCCAAATAACCCTGGGAATAATTAAGTTAGAGGGTTAACAAAAGTATTTTCTAAGGAATTCGTAAACTACCAGAATACGTAGTCTACAATTCCCCAAGAGCTAAACAAATTAGAGACGTAAGTTTTCCTAAACGTAATTTGTTCATCATGGCCTAGTGATAACACAACCTAAGTAAAAGTAAAACGAACCTAAATTGATTAGTAAATACACTGTTTAAATGTTTCTCAAGACTTGTTTGTAAGGAAAAGTGGATATTATGTAAAACACCTATAATAATAAAGTCAAGTTCAGTATTAAACCTACTAAGTTATGTATCCAGATATGTAAATATCTAAGCCAATATTTAAACTAGTCACACACTTAGGTTAATCTATGACATATTAGGAAAGTTAGGTTTCTAAGACATTTCTAAAGCTATACTTGGCGCTCCAGAATGAGCGACTAACCAACACCGAACTACGCCCGACGCCTTTTATAATTATCGTCTGTACTTTAATTATACCAGTCTTCTACTACACAGTCCACTATTATTAATTCCCTTTTGTGTTAAGCATTANACATTTACACGTTTTATGAAATACAATTATAAAATTTGTGTGTAACGTTAATTTTCGATATGCATCCTATATCGAGAATTAACGTGATCGCGTTAAAGGTATGGCGTATGCGACTGGTGAGCTTGAGGTCTCGGGTTTGATTCCCGGGTCGGACCAAATCTTTGTATGATCTGTAAATATTTGTTTCGGAGTTTACTATATGTGTATTTTATTTACAAAAAAAAGAATATATCTATTTATGTCACTTGTCTCGTACCCTATTTTCTTTTTACGTGTGTAAACCCACTCTGGCCTTCACCCCCCGGGGTTTGCGGCGGGGCGGTGTGTCGGAATCGAACCGACTAAAACCACACGGTGTGCTACTCTGCGCCTGAGACGGGAGGTTTCCGGGAACCGCTTTCTTACGCCATCCGAACCCCTCCCAGACTTGTCTAGTACCCATAACACAAGCTCTGCTTTGTATGAGACTAGATAGTGTTGTGTGTTAGATGTTTTTCCCAAATGGTTAAGGTTAATACCTTTGAAAATTAAAAACAGGTATTTAGATACTCTGTTTTAATTGAATCCAGATTGCTTTTGATCGTACTAATGATGCTCAGCAAAGAACCCACCTAACTTAATAAGGCGCGTTCAGTTACTTAACAACTCTGCGCAGCTGCGTAACAAGGAATATTTTAAGCAAACATGTTGTTACTCTTTCAAGAAGCAATCTCAAAATTCACTGCAGCATACTTAAAGCATTTCTAATTAGGTTTACAGGATAGTGGTGTGCCTAAAGATTAAACTTGTTACAACGAGTCTCGGCCCGCTGGGAGCGATTCGCGGTCTCGAACGGGCTAACTCCAACCGTCTTATACAAAATTCAACAGTTTTATTCTAAGTTAGCAAAATATTTAGCATTATTCGCGAACGATCTTAAGATGGCTCTCTTGGAGTTACGAAGAAATGTTTTCGCTAATTTAATTAGATTGTTTAAGAAAATTCATTGCGTTTGTTTACTACATCGAAAACGATGTCTGCTTAAGGCGTTTCCTACCGATAAACTTTTTTAGTGATGGAGATAAATTATATGAGTATTCATCGAAATTATTATGTTTTTATGTTTATTTAAAAATAATAAGTATCGTATATATGCAAGTACGTAGTTATATAAATCATTATTGTTTTGAAGTTGGAGTAGTTTGACTATCTCATCGGTGTAAGATTTCGGTATTGAAATATGTATACCATCCCATTATACATTTGTCCAAACTTTAAGTTAGGATTAAACTACAAAATAAAAAAATTAAAAATAAACCGAAAATCACTCAATTCATTTCAGATCATTCGGGGTGTTATATCATCAAAATGTTGTGCTACCAAAAATAATTCCGTAATGTATAATACATATTACTTTATCATGTCTCTTGTCTACGTATTAAAAAGGCTACATGCTAACATACAATAAAAAAATTATTAAGAGTGTACTTTCTTATTAGAAAAATGATACAATTCCTTTTAAATCTGTGTCAATTTCTGAAATAGAATGAGTAATGAAATATTTATATCTACTAATTGAAACAGACCTCGTTCTATTTCGTTTAACTTTCTTTTATCGCATTCATCTTCATTTGGAAACTTGAGGATAATAAATTGGCTAGGTTTAATTGACGAAGTTAGTTATCGCATCCGCTCACGCCACTTAGTACTTATTTTTATATTTTAGCGTCAATGGTAAATTCTCGGTTGTTGGTAAAATAACTTCAACCTTTGAACTCATGTTATTGTATATCTTTAACTTGGAAAATATATTGTTATTCAATATAAGTTTTATTTCACTTTACTTTTCTATTTATGAGAAGAAAACGCTCAACTCAAGTTAACATTTACATTTCTTCACTAACATAAAAATAATCGAAAAAAGTGGATAGGCGCCGGCACGTAACTTGACCAGATTTCGGCGTAGTGGGGGTAAGTTCCCGCATTCCGTACACTTAGTGCAACAAATCAAAATAAACAAAATCGATGTGTAGTCGGCTGACGCTCCAATCGCTTGCTCGGAACGGTTCTACTACAATCCCCGCGTCCCTCTATCCACCAAAGGGAAATAAAAAAAGACTTCTGCGCATTCAACGAAGCTGGCCAATTTACGTGCTGGTCTCTATATGTGGATATGAAATATGTAGGCAACTGTGTCCTTTAATCAAAATGATGCCTGTAAGATTGTTTCCTTACACAGTTTTACTGCTGAACATGACTTTTGCGTTCATAAATTTCATCTAACTATAAATTTATTGAAAAATGTAGCAATCACATGGAGTGACAAGTATATGAGCTCATTTGAATCCTTTATATCATATATATCATATCATCAGCCTATCCTATATATATTTATATTTGAATCCTTTACCTATTTAATATTATTTTTTAAACATATTTGTGTCTAGAATTTTATAATACCTAAACTTTCTTCCTTCAAAACACATGATATATTATACTTTCGATGTTATCCGCGATTCGTGTTGTAAAAGAACAACAACAACCGCGGGGCACAGCTAGTTATACATATAAACCTTCCTCTTAAATCATTCAATCTATTTCTGAAAACTGCATCAAAATTCGTCGAGTAGTTTAAAAGATCTAAGCGAACAGATACCGAAAGCAAATTCATTTTATACTATGTTAAGATTTCACATACAAGTTCTATTTCTATTGGTAATTTATTTCACGTATTCTTAGTATAACTTGTACACATAAAAATCTGGGGGAACTGCAAATACAATTACTGACTGGACAAGATTAAAACCGTCAACACAACCCTAAACAAACATACTACAGAGAATCTAATAAGAGATGTAAGAATTTTCCTCATTTGGTAAGTCAATATTAGCAATGGATCACTCCCAAGATTGCTTGAAGACTCCATCAGTTTATTACAACACGTAACAATATTTTGTTTGCCATCTTTGATTTGGGGATATTTTTTGTTAAATGTGTCTTGGATCGAATAACTCAATCTACAGGTTTAAGAGTTATTATTGAGGATGAATTCTTTTAAATAAAAAGAGAAGTTAAAAATTCTATATCCCGTCTACATAAATACTTTTGATAATATATATATATATATATATAGCCTATTCACCCGGGCCAGAATTACACAATCACAATTACAATCTATTGATACCTCATTAATTTAAGTTGGTTCAGTATTTAAGGCGCGGTAGTAGAACATCAATCTATAACTCATAATGACATTACTGGGCTTAGGAGAGGCTTAAGGCCATACGTCCCCAAGCTGACCGAGTGCGAGTTGGGGACAGGCAAGACAACGTTGTGGCTACCTAGTCTTGCCGTTGGATGTTTTCAAACAGCCCAAAGGCCTCTAACTGAACTTTACGACTGAACAGACGTGACGCTTCCTATGATAACAACCGGGACCTGCATGCTATTTTAAAAACAAAGTCAATTTCTTTTAATATTTGCTTTGTTTATTTATTGTATTAATATTGTGTGTCTCCAAGAAATAGGACTTTTCTACTAGTTTCGTTAAATTCTTAGCGGATATCTACACCCCATAAGGAACCTACCTTTTTTTTACGTGTGGAAACCACCTCGGGCCTTCACCCCACCGGGGCTTGCGTCGGGGCGGTGTGTCGGAATCGAACCGACTAAAACCACAAGGTGTGCCACTCTGCGCCTGAGACGGGAGGGATCCGGAAACCGCTTTCTTACGCCATCCGGATAAGGAACCTACCTGCCAAATTTCAAGTTTGTAGGTTTTATGGTTTCTGAGATTTCGTGATTAATCAGTGAATGGTATTTCGCTTTTATGTATATAGATTGATTTTACGAGAGGCGTAGTCGTATTAACAGTCAACACCTCGGGTTTATTTTTTTACTTTTACGCACAGGATATGTTATTTCCATCGTATTTTGAACAAGTCTTACACACTTATCATCTTAACACAATCGATATGAATTTGAAATTAGAAATAGAATTTTCAGAAAAATTCCTACTTCAGCTTTCACTTTTCAAATTCAAGACGGACACTAAACCATTCTTAACCCATATCCGAGACACACCATCAATAAATGTTGTAAGTCTTCGATAAGACCACATTCCTCACAATTAGGTGAAACGGTTTTCTTCATCATATAACTAAATTTATTGCATGGGAATTGTATCTGATTCTGAGATGTTAGTCTATGGGTACCACCTTGAGTTGTGGATCTGTTGCCCCCATGGGCGATACTTTGTGTGTTCTTCAAATTGTTGTAACGTCTTAGTCTGGATGTTGTGTCCGTTTCATGCATGTATGTAAAGTCCCCGCAACATGGGATATATTCCTTGTGGATGAGTTGCCTTAAAAATGAGTAAAGAAAAGTTTTTAAACCCTCAAGTATACAGTTATAATATATCCCATATTATAATTGGGTGTTAAGTTCAGTTAGTTCATTAAAATATCCTTAATATGAGATCTGTTATAAGTCCGTATATTTGGCTAGTGTCAGTATCCCATTGATTTTAGTCTACATTATATTTTGTCAGCCTCCGTGGTAATATTGACCTCATATATCAAGTGATATTGGTGTCCCTTGCGTAAATCGCGATTATAAAAAGTAATGCGACTTTTTGTTACGTTATGATGATATTAACGTGAAGAATGAAGTCCTCGAGATGAATAATGAATAAAGTTTTCCTCTTTTCAGTGATTATACTATTATAAGGTGAACTATTTACTGTAATATGTTTATTCGAGCCTGAATATACCGAGCGGCTTTTAAGATGGTATTAGCGACTATTGTGTTGTCCGCCATCATGGCGCCTACTATAAAACAAGCACAATCCCGCATAAATGTATATCGATTGATTTAATAATGTTAGATAGATAGATAGATAATACTTTATTTTCACAAAAAGGTTCACAAAAAATGTAAAATACAATCCTAAAAATTAATAAAAACAAATGTGTAAAGTGCGGCCTTATCGCCCTTAGAAAATTTCTTCCAGGCAACTTTTGGATGGGTTGGTTTCATTCTAAGCTGGTGCGGGGTATTCAAGTACGAGAAAAAAAATGTTTTTAGTCGTATAACAAAAATATTACAAATTTAATACATATGTTATTAACATATTTTTATATAATAAACTAGGCATGGTTATACATTTAATATCAATTCTAACGCGAAAACGTATAGTAAGACTTAGATTTTTAAAAACGCTGTCTTTCACTTCAAGGTCCAACGGAACACTAAAACTGTGATTAATCAGTAAACAACGACAAATAAAATTAAACACAAACTCATTAACCGTCAATCCACCTTGAATCTTCACGGTTCACATCTTTCTACAATAACAGCAGACAATATGCTTTCCGGTCACGAATATCAGAATGAAACCTGTTAATGTGCGGTTTAGCATCACAAGATACATAATATAATACCATACCATGTCATAACATTATGTTTATGACATGTACGTGTGTCGTGGCCTTCCAAGTGATAATAGATCATAACTCAATGGTCATTTACTCAAGCATGTGACAATTTATATTACGTGAGAGGAAAATTATTAGCTGAGAACGTCGAAGACATATAAAATATCTTATACAGGTAAAAGTCTAAGTAAGCGTGTAATATCACCTACTTCTTGATCATTGCCACACTATTTTGAACATAATTAAACATTTCATTAGCANAGTTTAAAAAAAAAGCTCTCTTAAGGGTATTTATAATTTCCTATCGCTTAAATATAACTATTACACTGAATAAATAACATAAATATTTCGGACCGCTGACACAACACGATCTTGTCCTGAACTAAGAAGATTTTGTATTATATGTACTAGACAACAGAAAAAAACACATTTATACGTTTTTTTTTGTGAATACGTACATATTGTACTTGGGAAACAACCAAACTCCGAAACAAATATTTGGAGATCATACAAACGTTTGGTCCGCCCCGGGTATTGATTCCAAGACTCCATGCACAGCACTCACGTAGGCTCCACTGCGCCAACGAGGCAGCCAATGCAAATTTATTACTGAGATTTTCTGATACTTTTATTTAAAGTACCAGTGTACTGTGGATGTTATCGGATGATGAACATTAGTTTTACTAAGTTATGCCATTGTTTTTTTCATATTTTTAGCGTTAATATTATAATACATGTATGCAAAAATATTAATGCATTTCATTAGCATAGATGATAGCATGCAATTTATTTGAGTGTTATGTCGACAGGTGTATTCTACATGTCGAACAAAAATGGTATGAATAAATACTACCCATAATCAGATTAAAGTGATCAAAATTAAATATTATTTTTTAAAAATCATATTCTTAATTTTTCTTTAACTGCTTCGGTGGCGCAGTGGTAGAGTCTTAGAATGTTGTGTTTGAGGTCTTGAGCTTAATTCCCGGATCAGACCAAATGTTTGCATGGATGGATTGGATTGGATGTAGATGGCAATGTTATCCAGCGATTCAAATAAATTGCAGCAATGAAGGCTTCAGTTTTAGATATAAATATATAATTTTTAATTAAGATAAACATTAAAATCGTGTAGAAATAATACATAATTAGTTTTTAATATTTTTATAATATGAATCAAAATAAAATGGTTGAAAATAATATGGTTGTAAATTGAAAAATTAAAGCACCACTATATGATACATTCTATCTCGGCTATCTTTATTCTGAATATATATTAAAAAGAAAACCACCAGTGTTGCTATCCATATTGCTATTTAATGAGTGTAATATTAGCATACCCAGTGCCTTTTCAGTGTTATATATTGAGTCGAGCCATAAGCGGTATTTGCATCGAGAAGTCACTTAACCCAAGTCTAGCACAGACAGCTTAACAGTATACTGTAATATCTACGTACACGTTATAGGAGACTGGAAAAATCGGGTCGCACTTTGAAATAACAGCGTGTCGCTTTACTTGCCAAACCTAGCTAGAGCTAGGCTCTACACTTTCGACAAAGAGTACACGCGTGTGCCATTACAAACTGAGAAAATTCTCATAAAAATAAGTTAAACAACTTTGATAAAATTGCCGTTTTTCGGGGTAGAAATTACTACAATTCATCATATTTTTATAAGGACTGTACCCTATGAGGGTAACTTATTCAAATAATGGTTTTGGGTGAGATAAAACTTTGTTTTTTTTAGTTCTAAGTAAATGTAGCTACTATTTTGATATAGTTAAAAATCAACTTATAAAATGTGCTTAAGTTTTGCTGCTAACTATTTTATTATGTTAAGTGATCAGAATTTTCGACCAAATTCTTGTATAGATGCCTGATGTCTTCCAGACCTAAGAAAATATGCCACTGTTTTCTCGACCGACAAAGCCCATTGTTTTCTTATCCCATACGCGGAAAATTGCTGAATGTAGCGTAAGAGGTCAAGGCGTTGAGGTAAGACAAATAACATTTTACCTCAATTATTTTCGAGTTATCACGAATAAGTTTTTATGACAATTGCTTAGGTAAGTGCCTTTGGACCTACTCTAACTATGGGATAATATGAATTATTTTTTTTTCCTTTTTACTAATAGGCAGAAATGATGTAAGACCTGCCATATAAACAATAATATAATAAAGTGCTTGTACGTCGTGGTGGTTACGTAATATGCTTCTTTGTACAGTATTTCGTTGTTAAAGTTATGTGAGTATGTTTCTAGCGAGTACGTGCGAGATCAAAGATTATTATCCACATGATTCTATTATTTGCTGAAGTACATCATGAAAAGTCAGACTGACAAATCATTGAAACCTATCCATCAACTTTGCGCCGTGTTTACAGACTATTTTTATAGATACAGGATTTGCTAAGCTAGAACCATGTGGTTATTGTTATTAGGTGTTATTGTTATTAGGTTCGATTCTTAGGTAAGACAAATGATTGTACGTTCATCGATTCGTTTTGTGTTATGGCATAATTTATATATACTGTAAACGTTATCAGACTAATATTTTTTTCAGTCTGGAACCATAAAATAGTAACATATTTTGTATATTTTATAATACAACTTTTAAAACAAAATTATCTCCTAACACTCCAAAGACCCTATTAGTACGAAAAGAAATATAAAATCACTTTTGACGCCAACAATATTATTTTTTTATTATTATGCTAAAAATAAATTTCGTGTGTGTGAAAACTTCAATATTATTTTTCCATTCCATTCTTAATGGTTCTGTCATGACCTGTAAAGCTTACGTAGTGAAGTCTAGACGTCTAGTCAATAGGTCCTTTTCATGAAAGTCTTGCAAACAATACAATTATTTTTCGTTCACTCGAGTCGTCTCTAGAGGCTGGAGATAGATTTGTACTTCTCCGAAAATTTTGTAAACTTTTTCTCTTGTTTATTTCTAATGTAGTTTCCGTTATCTTTGATTGTTTAATGTGTAGCATTATTTCTGGTCAGGCAATAATTTCTGGAGTTATTTGAAATTAAAAAATCAGTAATCATAATAGCTTTAAAAAATAGAAAATAATATAGGTAAAAAAAGAACGATGAAATCAAGAAAATTCCTTCAGAGAAACTATATTTTGGATTAGAGAATAAATCGTAAAATTTATTATTTCCTTCTTTATACCTCTTCTGTGACTACTTTATTATAATTTAGGTATATATTTTTGTTTCTAAAGGTTTTAAGTTCAGGTTAGAAATATATTAATTTTACGTTTTAGTTTTGTATTAAACATAGTTGGTTATCAGTGATTATTTTGAAATCCACTCTCTACTCAAATAACAAGCTTTACAACGAAACTTTTTTGTTCTAAATTATTAAATAAACTATTACACTTTTGTTCTATCAAAATTATATATCAATCATAGAACTGACCTTTAATTTAAACCTTACTTTGCTCTTGAGTATAAGTGTACATATATATTTCTTGTTTCTATATTTATAAAACTCTGTTCAAACTGTAACCTAACTGTATGACAAAGTTGGTAAGAGTGATAAATTGGGGCCGGACATTTAATGAAAAAACTTTTCGTGTGGTTTTGATTAGTGTGGAATAAAGTTTTGATGGAACTAAAGTTGACTGATTCGTAAGTAAAAAGTTATTGCATTAAACTATTTGGACAACTCTGCAGACGAACTATCTACCGTTTTTTCCTATTTACTTGTTAGTAAGGTTTTAATATACATTATCTTCATAGATTCTAAGACTTGTGACCAAAAATCGTGTCGTTTTCGTCTTTTCGAATCTGAAATATTTGTCGCGCGACTTTTAGTCGCGGATTCATAATCAAAAGTCTTTTAACAGGTCACTACTTTACATAGGTCCCTTCTGAGTATTTATCAGAAGTTTTGACTTACTATAACACATTGGCCAGACGAATTGGTAAACATTTCATTAATTTTTTTTCTCTTTGAAGTGATTGTTCTGTGTAATTTGTTCCTTCAATCGTCTCTTACGACGTTCATGTAATGAATAGGGGTGTACCCTCAATGTTCTTAATCCGTCATCACACGAAGAAGAAAAGATTAAATAAGTTGAATAGCCCAGTTGCAGTCGGTGATTCGAAACAATCATCGAAGGTAAGCAATGACAGCGCGGTCTGTCCCTGGATGGGTGACCGCTGGTGGCATGATACCATGAGCGTCTCCGTGATTCGGAGGTCACGTTAAGCTGTCGGTCTCGGTTGTTATCATAAGAACAGTCGTGAAGCCTTAAGGCGGCTTGAAAACATCCAACGGTAAGATTATGCTCTATGCTCTCGGGCAGCGTGAGGTCATATGGTTTTTACCCACTCTTGAGAGGATACCCGAGCCCAGCAGTGGGACATTATGGGTTGTTGTGAATAGTACGGTGCGACTTTTGAAGTAAAATGTACAATGTAGTCATCCTACTTTTAGAAATGCTATTGGTAATATTGCCGATATTGATTACGAATAAACATGTAAATGCTGTAGTGGTTTAGTATACACGTGACATGAATATGTACTCTTATAAGACTGTATGTTGTCTTTTTTGTTTGTTTAACTTCACACAGTTTTTACTGAAGAAAATGTAGGTATTATTTTTATAGGGTGCTTGAACTGTTAGGGAGGAGGTACTCTGCTGTGATTTATTATTAGTAGCTCGCTTTGATACGAGGCGCCGCCGTCGTAAACAAATTTAGGTATTCTTGTTTTCAGATTTGTTGAAGGTGTTAATAAGTGAGAGAGAGTAAAGATCATAATGGAATTATATTTATTCGATTATAGTTATAAAATCGAGAATTTCTTTTGAATGGTCTAATTGTTCGATTACCTTGTGTTGGAAACTAAAGAATTTTGGTATATTAGTGGCAATAGCGGTAAAGAAATCTAAGTAAATGTTATGACGGTTGCTATAATAGAAAACTCATAAATACAGAGATAAATACTTTTAAATTTAAAACACGTCTTTTTCGTTGACATTACTGAACCTAATTAAAAAAGTACATACTACAAAATAGGTTATACAACAGCTAACTACATGGATATCGTAGTGTTTTAAGCGATCGCCACGCCGCTCTCTACTGCGCTGAGTGTGGGGTTCATACCCTACTTGGGACAACACTTTGGTGTTCGTCCTTTGCGTTCGTTTCGTGTACGTATGTAAAGTCCCCCACGATACAGGATTTATTTATTCCTTATGCGGCATTAGTCTTATTTACCGACTTAAAAAGGAGGGGGTTCTTAATTCGGCTGTATTCTTTTTCTATGTTTGTTACCTCAAAACTATCGACTAGGTGAACCGATTTGAATGAGTGAATGAGAATGTGGGTCCTATTTAAATGGTTCTAGTTCTTAAAGTTGAAAGACGAAATTACAAGTTATATAGTCTTATCTTTGTGTAGCATGGCCTGATGGAAGTTTGTGCATTTAATTGATATTAGAATTGAATAGTAAATACATCGATCGAATCGATCGTTTTATGCGATAGCCGGTGACGTTGTTTGACGACGTGGATTAATTGCTACCGTTGATGAAAGTCGTAATGTTGGAAAGATCAAAGGATAGTACATTTTTACCCAACTGCGAAAGAAGCAGGGTTATGTTTTTCGAGTCTATGTATATCTGTATATTTCTTTGGCACGCCCGGCTTGTCGTATTTTTATGTGAGTGGTGTCAATAGATTCATCTTAGTCATGAGAATGTCACTGTCGACATCAAAAAAAAATTATATATAATTTAAAAAACCTGATAAAGATGGCAGATATTGACGCAGTCGGGTTTATTGTTACCCGATTGCGAAAGAAAGAGGGTTATGTTTTTTGGATGTATGTACATTTCCATGGCACGCCCTAGAGCCTAAACGGCTTGTCGTATTTTTATGCGAGTGGTCTCAATAGATACGTGTTAGTCATGAGAGTGACACTGGGGATAAAATTTCCCGTTTTAATATTGACAAAAACAGTATTCAAGAATATCCCTTAATTTGTTGTACAAGTACACATCAACGACTTCGGTTTACTTCGGAACTTTTGTGTGAAAGTTAGTTGATAAACATGTTCTTGATAAAAGCCGAAGAGTTCGCATGATTGAGTTTATTTTCAAAGATAAAGTAGGGTGGGATCGGTTAACTTTTGGAATAAATAACAATCACAGTTTCGTTTTTTTTTGGAAGTGTGAGGGCCTATTTCATTAGTACCTGATAACGTCTCAGATAATCAACCGCTATTAACTCACAACACTGCATAACACATGAAAGTTGCTAAAAAAAATATCTGTATGTCTGTATATCTCTATCCAACACTTCCTCTCCTTTTCATGAGATGACAACCAGCCGGATCAGCTATTTCTGCCAATTTCGAGTATTTGAAGTCTTCTTCTTTATTTAAAGTCTTCGCGTCTTCAAGTCTTCGTCGTGATTAAATTATTGATAAAAAAATGGATGACATGAAATGGGGAACGTCATCGAAAAAACAAAAAAAACGATTCATCCAACACTTGTGAAGTCTGTAGTTATTTCACAGATAAATTGACATTATGTATGCAAGTAATGAAAGTCTTTTGATTTTTTAAATCCATATGTATGCAACGCTCATAGCCCAGTTGCACTCGGTGATTAGAAACAATCAGCGAGGGCAAGCAACGACGGCGCGGTTAGTACCTGGATGGGTGACCGATGGTGGCATGTTACTATGAGCGTCTCCGTGATTCGGAGGTCACGTTAAGCAGTCGGTCCCGGTTGTTATCATACGATAACAGTCGTGAAGCTTTGCTGGAGGCCTTCGGGCGGCATAAAAATATCCAAAGGCAAGATTTACGTAGCCACAACGTATTATTGCCAGTCCCCAACCCGCACTTGGCCAGCGTGGGGACGTATGGCCTTAACCCTCTCCTGAGAGGAGACCCGAGCCCAGCAGTGGGACATTATGGGTTGTTGATTGATATGTATGCAAGTAATGAAAATCTTTTGATTTTTTAAATCGAAAGTGACTATCTGTCTGTCACGTTTTCACGGCTAAACCGTTACACCGATTTCAATAAAATTTGGTATGGAGATACTTTGATTCTTGTACTTTCTAATTGTTTACTTTTACCGCAATTAACGAAAAACAAGCGGTTGGAATCGCAGGCAAAAGCAAGAATCGAATAAGTTTTTTGTATCTTCATATCTTTGTAATCACCATATATTTCAGGTTACGCATAAATCAAATCTTCCTTGCATTTTTGCTCGAATTATGATTTTTTTTGTTGGAATACAGACTAATACAAGATAATAAAACACAACAATAATAACCACACACTTCTTACACACGGCTATTTGATTCTAAACTAGCCACAATCTATGCAATGGTAACTAGAATGTTGATAACCATACTAATATAAAATATTTCTAAATTACTGATAAATCAAGCCCAGACACAGCACAAATGAAATAGCTTATAACACAATTATTTATCTTAGTTCGGTCTCAATCTTACACTATCAGTCTTAGCAGTCAGTATTACTAATCATTAGACCGATAGGCTCTATCCTAGGCTCATGATGATCATCAATAGACAAATATATTAATCATATTTTGTAATTATCTGGTAACATTCCCTACGGTTTCAGCGTAGCTATTTGCATTAAATTCGAGATAAAAGGCCCTTTGTCTTCCCTCCCCTTATTAATCCTACTGTGATGTAATTTAGAATAATTTATTATTCATTATATTTTGATGACGTCACGGTGGTACTTTAACTCAATGATAAATAATTTAATTGTACTGAATCTGTGGTGAAACAGAAATAACGTCAAAGTTTTCAATTGCGATAAAACCACTTGAAATATTTGATACCTATTCACATATAGTCCGGTTTAAAGTTATACTCACTTGAGCGAATAGAATATGTACGAGCTTATACATGATTGGATGCACCCTACTTTACAAAAATATATAGAATAAGACACATTTAATATGGGTGTGCAATATAGTAACTAACGCTGAACTAAACACATGTCGCGTTGTAGTATAAATAAAATCCTTGATAAGGCAAACTATTATTTTTTTTGTACAAATTATAGCACACTCCTATTATATCGAACACTACCTACATAGTAGGAAACCTGCACCGCTCCACCAGCTGTCTGATCTCACTGTACATTATGGTCCTTCGAGCCGGATACACATTGTATACTGTACTAAATATACTTTCTTTTAAAAGTTAAAATCGTTGTTCATGTACCTATCGTAATTGTCGTTGTAATTGATGTCAGCTTTAAATACTTTAAACAAAGTCTTTTATTTTAGTTTTATAGAAATAAAAATATCTATGTTAATTAATGCTGTTAAAAACAAAGTTTTGTCAGAGCTATCGCATGTTCTTCCGGAGTTAGACTTTTGGCCTCGTTGCCCATGGGTTTGACGCTTCCACGCAATGAAACGACTTGAAATGGTACAAAGTCAACATAATACTATCTTCACAGAATTTATTCATAAATATTCCATGACCCAAAATAACACCTTGCTAATTTCAAAGCATGTGATTTCATTCCTGATAACTAAAAATCAATAAATATTTTTTTTAACATCACTCATCACTACCATGTTCTCATAAAAATTGCTCCTACACGCAGTCTACTTCGTATATACGCCTTCCCAAGATTCTGCTGCCCACATTCAATAAAAATCAATATTAATAATTACAGTAAACATTCGGAATAAACTGTACTAATCAAAATCAAAAGATGGAATAATCAAAATTCTAAACATTCCCTAGCACGAACTACAAGATGAACTATTTTACTAAACAACTTTTGAGCCGCAAGCTTCCATTACATCTCAATCAAATACATAAAGTATGTAATGAATCTCTCCGCAGGCGACAATGCCGACAACTTGGCACGGAACCGGCGACATCCCATGAATATTTATACCTACCCTCGCACTTAACACCATTTATACAGACAGTATTTACACACTAACAATTTTCAAAATAATCATGTTGACACGTATATTGACCTGACTTTTTAAATCCAAACTATATTATTATAAACATTTTTGTGTAAATACATACATACCTGTCATACATAAAAAAACACGCATACGCTAAAACTGCGACACCGAAGCAATCCACAAACAGAAAGCAATTTTTCAAATAAGGAGCGCTTCTAAGTAAAAAAATATGTGAAAACGGTTTCATAAAATTCTAGTCATTTCATATTATTTTTTTATGGAATAGCGGGCAAACGAGCAGATGTATCGCCTGATAGTAAACAATTATCGCCACAGCACCAGAGGCGTCATAACCGCGTTGCCGGACTTTGGGGGATGGGGAGGGTGATGGGGGAGGAGTTGGTCTCCTGTATCCTCACTCACTCGGTGAAACACAGCGCAAACATATTTTCTTGAATCTGAAAATATGTCTATAAATAATATGAAAATCTGTATATACTGTCTTATGAAGTCTGTAAACTTTTAAAAGAGAGTTTGAAATACAGACACTATTCTATTGATCAAATTTGAGGAGTATAAAATATTCACACACAAGTATTTGAGCAACGTTGCTCACATAAAATGCATACTTTAGTATCAGCTGCATTGCATTTTACTTTTACCTTTGTAAATAAAATATGACGATGGTTTATTAATTTTTAAAACAGAACTAAAATATAAACGAGAGAAAATATTTCATTTCAGCAGCCAGCATTTAAGAGCGCTATGAATGAACCAAATTATATTTCAATTTCGCAAATACCAACACACGTATCTTTGCCAAAATAAAATTCAGAATATGCAAGAAAAAATATTTTCCTAAACGACGTACTAGCGTGGTGGATCTCATTTATTCGGAATGTGGCTAATTCCTACCCATTTAATCCGACTTACTTAGTCACACGCGATATTGCGCGCAGAAACTGAACAGGCGTCGATCTTATTACAGCTATACTTTGTTAAAACGCAATAGATAGTGATGTTATACAAACGTTACAAATATAAATGTTACCCGTGGATCCAACCGCGTGTATGTCGGTTATCGCGGTACAGAGGTCTCTTACCTTTGTCCTTCCTAATAAATCGAAGTACATGCTACATTTCATTGGAATCGTTTAATGGTTTATCATTGAAAGTGTAATAGAGAGAGCTACTATCGACTTAACAATATTAGTATGGATATTCAAGCTATATCTAACTTCCAATTCTACTTTATTGACGATCCTCATTACGAAAATGTATGAGCTCTTCCCGTGGGTACCAAAGTTTACATAACCGTGTTTTCTTTTGTGCGCATTTTCAAAAGAGTGTTATTGAACCAGCTTTATATGAACTAAATGTTTGTTTATAAACACTTTATACTCACATAATGACAGAACCTCATCAGTTTCTTAGATGTATGGCACTAGATAATTGTATAAAGCATTAAAGTGTTTTAAATGAATCAAAATGACAGTATGCGCTGTTTAAATTACAAAATATTGTTGAAGTTATACACTAAATGTGTTTTGAAGCATTAAAAGCCGGATGTACGGACTGTTCTAAAGTTAATTGTATAATAAAATTCGTACTCAACGAGACTAGTTTTAAAGTATTATTTGGGTAAAAAGTCTTTGTAAATATTTGTTTGTTAATAAAAGGTAGAAGAGCCACGCCGATTTCAGTACGAACGGGCGGATTTGCCCGGAGACTAACCTAACCTTGTGCTGTCGTCTTTCGTTGATGGGTGCCGGCGGCCCAATGATGCTGAAGCATCTCAATAGGCCGCCATAATGTAGGTGCTTTCACAATGGCCACTACTCTTGGCTTCTGCTCATGCTTTTCATCAGACAGTGTAGTCACTTTTGCAGGCTCTTATATTACAAAATAACTATGATATCAATGGAACGTTTCATCATCGGTTTTAGTCGATTGCTGGACATAGGCCTCTCCTAAGACATACAACAGAGCCCGATCGGCTGCTTTTTGCAAACAGTCGCTATAGGTTTTCTAACGCAGTTGTCTCGCCATACGGCTACAGGACGCCTTACACTATGTTTTAATACTTGATTGCTTTGGATTGCTTTACTAAACACTTAAAGCTGCAGAAAAATTAAATTATTGCACATACATACGTCTGCGTTCAAAATATGTAATAATAATTCTATTGACTTAAATGTATTCTTAGGCCTTTTTTTAAATCTGTGGCTCCATAGACCGAGTGTTGTATCTCATTTGTATCATTACCTTATTTCACTTTAACGATTTCATTGCAGAAAAGTGAGACTTATTTGTGATTATATATTAAGTATGAATATAAAATAAATTATATACATCTTCAAATAACTTACTACAACCCATAGAATGTAAGTTTATAAAACAACAACATTTAAAACATTGAAATTCTATATTTTTCTTCTAGTGATTTCTATATCTTTAAGAATATGTAACTAAAAAAAATTCATCTTGTTATTATACCCTTATGCTAACAACTTCGTTTTAGGTTTCTGCTACGTGCTGCAGCGGCTGCTCTGAAAGAAATTACATTTAAATTCATGTTATGAGAGACACGACCTGCTGCTACGGCAGTATTAAAGTTAACACCTAGCTTGAATTGAATAAGTTGAGTTCAATTTAATGTTAAAGCATTCACAAATAAGGATCATGTATGATTAGAATTTAGGCCAATAATAGGAAAATAAAATCTATGCAAGATGGCTGAGAGAAGCTGGCTACGAGAAGCCGAGGATCGAAGCAAGTGGTATGCAATTGGAGAGGTCTATGTTCAGCAGTAGATTGATGATAGTGATATGAAGTTGTTATTTCACTTCAGTTTTTTTTTCTTTTATGTATGACCCTGCCGAAATGACTCTACTCTATCTGATGGAAAGCATAAGTGGAATCCAAGAGTGTTGTTCACCATAGTCATTGCGGATGCAGGCAATGCAATAAATCAGCATGGTGATCCACAACATGGCGGCCGAGTGATTTTGCTGCATCATTGGGCCTCCGGTGTTGCACTAACCAATGAACGAACTCTGTCACTTTATATTGATTTTCTGTGCTAGGGTAGTACCGCCCCGGTCGAGCTGGCACATTCGTGCTGAAGTCAGCGTGGCTCTACCACCACATTTAGAAGTTGAATAAAGATGATGAAGAATTGTAAATATGATGGCAATGACAGCTATTTTCTATATAAAACGGACATTGAAAGCATAAATGAATGTGATTTTACATTCAATTATGCTTTCAATGTGTTTAATATTTTGCCAAATTTTGCAACATGATCGGTAAAAAATTCAAATGAATGATTCATTACAGGAACTAGGACACAGGGAGTGTTCTAGCTCCTATAATGAATTCATTCGAATATTTATTTATTCAGAACGAATCCCATTGATAGACAATAGTGAAGAAAAGGATAGTGTTTGAATGCAACTGTCTTAGCTGACATAAAGGAGCTTCAATTGAAACCCCAAAATACTTGGAACGATGTTTAATTAAATAAAATAAAAAATTACAATTTGTGCTAATCGTGGGCAGGTTGATTCGATAGTGAACAAACAAGTGGGCAGGTAGTGTACAAAAAATAATAACGCGTTTAGGAACGCAACGCGTCTCGCGATTCGGGTGAAATCCTATAGGCGCCTGCACTTGGCCTGAATAGTAACATTTGAATAATCGGGTCTGTAGTCTGTTCACTTAGATTTTATAACTACTTAACGGATTTTGACGCAATTTTCAGCAATAGATAGAGTGATTCAAGAGAAAGGTTATATGTGTAATTACTAACACATGCATATTGTAATAGATTATAGTAGATCGCTTATTTAAGACATAAAAAGATAAGTCGGTAAGTTAGGTGGTTTCATATTCTATGCCAATATCTATGAATAATCCGAATTGGAATAGAATAGGTACAATATCGGTCCAGATATTATCGGAAACGAGAGTAACATTCTAAGTCTATTCTGGTATTGTCTATGCGGTTTTTGCTAAACAATATCGAGAAACATTGATCGAATGTTAATTATATTATTAGTATTATACTAGATAGTCACGGCACTAGATATATACCATATAGATATCATGTACCAGATTGACGAGTCCTTTATTGTATACTGTACTGTATTATCTGCGGTGCCCTATGTTCGAAAACACCTAGCAACTGAGACACTGATCATTTGTTTTACGAGTAGCTTTCCGTTCCTGCTCTGAAGTCCGTATTTTAAAAGTCCCCACCTGAAATAAGTTTTAAGTGCACATCAAAACTTAAGCGTCACTCTTATTAGAGAAAGCTTTTTAAGTTCTACTCAGCTGAAACTTCTCTCGGTAATTAATTTCAACTCACAGTCTGTTCTCAGCTATATTTCCGCATTATCGAAATGCTCGTTGTTGTTGCAGCAAGTTATGTTATATATTATATCTTTGACAGACATTATTTATAAATAATAACTATTAGTTTATATGGAATGCAATATGAGCTAGTGCAGCAATGTAAACACATTAATGAGAATTAATGCGGCCATAATTAAATGTTATATGATATAAATGACTATATATTAACTACAACGGAACGTTTAAATTATTATTAACACTTGACATGTTGAATTGTCAAACTATGTTTTTGTTTTATAAATATCGTTTTTTGTTCTTTCGAAAGACGGTCCTCATGTCATCTTATCCACATGTTTTATATTTTTTATTATTAATTTCATAACGACGAAGACTTCAAATTTAAAGACTTTAAATACTTGACATTGGAAAAAGTAGCTGATTCGGCTGGTTGCCTTGTCATAAAAAGTAGAAGAAAATTTAATCTATAAAATTCTCGTGTCGCTGTGTTTGTTACTAAACTCCTGCGAATTGGCTGGCCCAATTTTGATGAAATTTTGTGTTTCCAACATCTATTTTTCATACCCCTAAATGATAAGTGTGGCACACATCTATTTCGTTTTTCATTTTTTTACATTGGGCAAAACAACGTGCGCCGGGTCAGCTAGTAATGCTAAGTTAAACCAAAAGTTTGTGGTGATTTTCATGTCAGTAAATAGTTTAATGTGTATTTAAATGAATTGAATATCAGTTAATATTTATTAAAGTGAATTAAAATGTGATTTGTACTACAGGCATTTCACCTATCTGAAACACACGCTTCACACACACAATTTTAAAAGTGAGTTTCGTAATTTAATGAGGAGAAATAAGTAAAAGAATATTTTGATAGCTGAGGTTTTGATATTTGAGACCTTTATCATCATTACTGGTTCATACTTACTGAATGAAAAAATCCTTAATTATGCCTTTACTCTCTTACTTGTCTCTCTGAACTTTGACCTCGGAGGTCGTAGCAATTAATTTCGCCGACGGGAAACATGAGCGTAAATTACATGTCATTTATTTTCCTACTAAATAATATGGTAGACATGGGCGTGGTTGTGGAGGGACCTCCATGATTTGTTTCAGCAACCAGAGAGTGACGTCATGAGCTTTATTAGCTCGTTATTGGTAACTTATGTTATAATAATAGCAAGTCTCTTAAGTTTCTTATCTATAGAAATCAATAAAATTGAAGTGTCTATTTATAATATTAAATGAATAAACAGCTTTTCACTAAATTAGTATGAGTATATACGATACTTGCATCTTATACAATTTTGTTTGTTTGTTTGTTCCGTGTAATCTCTGGAACGGCTGGATCGCTTTTGACTTACTCACTGACAGATAGCTGAGAATATAAGCAGTAACTTGGGTAACTCTTTTTGTTTATCTTTGCCCCGCTGTATTGCCCGCGGTTGGAGTTAAGGTACAACAATAACTACGAGTAACGCCGCGGGTCGTAGCTAGTTTAAAAATAACTGCAATGCTGACATAGATAGGGTGATTGACATGCATTTGATGAATCCGTGTACATTAATTATTAAGAAACAATTTTGACATTAATACGACTTTGAAACGCTTAGCAATATTAAAGTGAGTTATACTTAATACAGAATTTAATATTGTGACATGAATTATTTAGAATGAAATTTTCCTCGTGGGAGAGCCACGCTTCGGCATGCATGGGCCGGCTCGACCGGATTGATACCATGGCCTCACAGGAAACCGGTGTGAAACAGCGCCTGCGCTGTGTTTCACCGAGTGAGTGTGGATACCGAAGGCCCATGATCCACCCCTTTCCCTCATCCCCCTCCCCATCCCTCAAGGCCGGCAACGCACTTGTGACGCCTCTGGTGTTACGGGTGTCCATGGGCGGCGGTAATCGCTTACCATCAGTCGACGTCTGTTCGTTTGCCACGAATTCCATAAAAAAAATTGTACCCTTTACTATTGACTATTCGATCATTGCGGTAGAGCCACTTCCTGAACCTAAAAGTCGTTTTAAAGTATAAGCTCCAACGCCCAAAACCTTTTTTTAGTTATCATTCAAATGCTTAATTTTTTTTTTATTGTATTCAAATCTTATATTATGACAGCTAGATAGATTGATAAAAAACTTAAATACTTTTTTTTCGTAAAAATATATGCAGATCATAAATACATTTGGTCCAATCCGGGAATCGAACCCGAGAGCTCAAGTGCAGCAGTCGCATACGCTGCGCCACGGAGGCAGTCAGCAAAAGTATACATCCTTGTATATTATATATAGGCTGTACGTTAGCTGTTGGTCAGTATATATATACATTTTGTTAGCCACAATGTCATAATCTATTACTGATTATATCTTATCCTTTAAACAATCAGTGCGTGTTAATATACATCGATTTCAAACCTAACTACGAAATGATTACATATTTTATTAAATATTGCGTAAAAAGATTAGAGTAGTTAAAACAATTTAATAATTACGTCAGCGTAAATTTATATGGGGTTAAACTTTTGTCACGCAACGTAAAATAGGTCACAGGGATTTGGAATCAATTAAGATTTTGTTCGACATACTTGTCTACTTAATCAGTTTCAAAGTTTTGAACAATCTATTTTTTCTTTTACCAGAGCTGACACACGAAACTGGAATGAAATACCATTATTCCAAAATATTAATAAAGGTCGCAAAGATGTATATTATTAAACCAATATAATTTGACATGACGTGTCAGAAGTGTTAATAACAGGGCATCGACTGGNTCGCTGTATATTATATATAAGCTGTACGTTAGCTGTTGGTCAGTATATATATATATATATATATATATATTACTGATTATATCTTATCCTTTAAACAATCAGTGCGTGTTAATATACATCGATTTCAAACCTAACTACGAAATGATTACATATTTTATTAAATATTGCGTAAAAAGATTAGAGTAGTTAAAACAATTTAATAATTACGTCAGGGTAAATTTATATGGGGTTAAACTTTTGTCACGCAACGTAAAATAGGTCACAGGGATTTGGAATCAATTAAGATTTTGTTCGACATACTTGTCTACTTAATCAGTTTCAAAGTTTTGAACAATCTATTTTTTCTTTTACCAGAGCTGACACACGAAACTGGAATGTCGTCGACGTGACGAACAGCTCTTCAACAGTGGTTCAACTTCAATGTCAAATCGTTAGATCTGATTTAAATCTTAGCTTGATTTCACTGTTATCAGTTATTCTAAACTGATTCATAGTACTTATTAAATATTAATAATGTTTTGAAATTCAAAATATTTTATCCCTTTTGAGGTTTACACATAGCACTCTCCAAATATCTAATATTTTCCGTTAGGTACCATTATTCCAAAATATTAATAAACGGCGCAAAGATGTATATTATTAAACCAATAATTTGATATGACGTGTCCGAAGTGTTAATAACAGGGCATCGACTGGTGAGGTCTACGAGGTCTAGGGCACGATGTATGACGTAATCGATACCGCCCGCCCGTATCACACACGCGACTAAATATCGTTTCATTGAACGTTCGTGTATCGTGTACAAATAGTATTATGATGTGATTTTATTAGAGACTAGCTTTTGCCCGCGGCTTCGCTCGTTCAAAAGTAAATATTACAATATTACTTAAAAACCTTGAGTAATCTGTGTAAAACGTGGTAGGTAGTATATTTATTAAGTTTAGTTTTTAATAACAACTCTATGTACATTTCATATACTACTGTTTGTGTTCCCTATCTGAATAGATAAATAAACCCTACTATATTTTTATAAAATTTTAAGCAAATCCATCTCAGGAATAAAAAGTTTTTTACAAATTTTTATTCCCTGTTTTACCCCCTTTAGAGGCGGCATTTCCAAAATCCCTTTCTTGCTGCTCATTTAAGTTGTATAAAGAACCTGCATGCAAAATTTCAGGATTCTAGGTTCAGCGGTTTAGGCTGTGCTTTGATCTCTGGGTATCTTAGTCAGTCAGTCACCTTCCTCTTTTATATATATAGATTTAGTATGTAAAGAAAGACTAGTCATCATTATACGAACGTTTCTTTGTTGTATTGATGTATCTGGTATCGCCTAGGGGTATTTCCCAAATAAAAGGAAGAAAAACTAGAGATGGTAGTATATCTTCCCATTCTTCTATTTAAGTATTCTTACGTTATTCGTTCTTTCTTCTACTGCATTAGTACGAGTATCTATGCAAATATGATACCTAATGCTTGAGATAATTTATTATAAAGAGTATATCTAACTTGCATTCGATGAATGTGATTTGATTTTCAGGACAGGTATGACTTAAAATCAACGCTTGACCATACATTTAACGGTTTAAGTCATTGTGGAACCGACAAAGTTAGCTGCTTCGGTGGCGCAGTGGCAGCGTATGCACAGCATATGTGCATCCGGGAATTGGATTCTCGGGTTTGATTCGGGTCGGACCAAATGTCTGTTTTTGCAATATTTGTTTCGGAATTTTTGTATTTTCTATGTATAATACGTATGTTGTCTTTTACTCATAAAACAAACTCTGCTTAGTTTGGGGCTAGATGGCGTTGTGTGTTAGATGTTTGAAATGTTATTTATCTGCATTTAACCGATTGATTGAATTCTGATTCTGAAGGGGGAATGGAAATGGCGGCTTGTAAATCTAGAGTAGCGGTGTCCATTGGTGGCGGTGGTTACTTACTATCAGGTAATCGGCCGTCTGATTTGCTCTACCATAAAAAAAACATCGCGATACGACTTAATCAGTAGTTGTAATTTAATTAATATAGAAATAAAAATGGTAAACTACGTATTACGACACATTATGTTTATATACGTGAAAAGTAATTATATTTTTAGTTATCCACCTGAAAAGCTATTATTTCTAATAATATAGAGAATATACACTGAATATTCTCTTTCAAAAGGCCGAAAAACTTCAGATGTATTGTTTACGTTTCCTAATAGTTAACTAGCGTGTCAATATGCCCACCTACCTACCCTATAGCGTGATACGGAACAAATATTCTACAATCGCGTGTTTTTAACAGGTAGGACTATTGAATCTGGAATTTAAAATCTTGTTTATTAGAGGTGCGAAATCGCGACACAATTTAATTCGAAAAAAATTTCGCGTACGTGCTGTTAGTTTTTATTTTTACAAGCTTTTATTTAGTGTCACACATCCCGATGTTTGCCTGGAAATAAATCTTGCAAGTTAAATTTGAACCACTTCCCGATTTCTGAATAATCTGAAATTTGAAATATGTCTTTAGTTCTGATGACAATGCAATTATTTATAATCGGTATTATTATTAATCCAAAATGGCTGCCGTAACAAAATGCAACCCATCCAATATGTGTATCAAATGAAAGTACGTAAAGGTTTTTTTATTGCAAGTAATGAAAGCTTATTTTTTTTAAAAATAAATAAATTGATCGCTTGTTTTTTAATTAACTATAAAATAATCGATTTTTCATCTTTCCAATTTGTACTACTCATTATTTTTCTGTTCTAGTTTTAATGAACAAGTAGTAAGCATGCATCATAAACTAAAAGTTAACAATATTAAAACTGATGTAGATATTGACAGAGTGCTTACTAAGTTCTTTAAACTTAAGTCAGCCTTTATCAGGTTCAAGTATTAGAACGATCGTTGTTTTACTTAAAGACAAAGTTCCAGACCATGAAGCTTTTCCTGTAAATTTTCAAATATTAACAATTTCAATCTCTTTGAACGTCTTTGTCGATATTTTATAACATAGTAATTTTCTTTGAAATAAAGAGAGAATATTTTATACTTTGTAAATTGATCTAAAGAAAATTCTTATAACATTTTCATATTTTGCAATATCAATATGCAAGGAGGGTAGGGAACAGAAATGTTCTGTGCAAATATATTTTATCATAATTTTGACATTTAAAGCAGTTTATAACATGCATGTCTTTGTAAATTATACTTTAAGGTATATTAGTGGTCGCCCGGTGGTCGAATTTAGACCATAATTCATTTTTTCTTTTAACCTCTTCTTCTTCTGCTCGTTCATATAAACTTTGACTATGCCACTTCTCTGTTTTTGCTTCACATACTAACACTTAGATATATGATATTTACACATACTTATTATAAGCTGCCTCGTTGAGCTAGTGGTTAGCGTAAGCGACTGCAGATCAAGAGGTCTCGGGTTCGATTCCTGAATCGGACTGCTGTTGGGTTTCTCTCACAAGAAATTCTTACTTGCAGCCCGGAGTATGGAAGATGGCGGTGTTGCCCGCCCGGGCCTCGGAGAGCACGTTAAGCCGACGGTCCGGCTGTCATGAAAATCTATGGCAATCGTTATTGGGAAGTCAGTGCCCTCAAATATACGGACAACTATTTCAAGCTTCGAATTCAGTTCACTCTCAGCGTTGTGGCGGTTCGAGGCCAGTCGCTCCGTGTAAAAACTGATATTTATACTATTCTTTATATACCTATACTATTCTTTTTATTGATGTTATTGTTGATGATAATTACTCCTAACATGTCCAACTTACCACTTATTAACATTTGTGCCTCAGTATTGAATATAATAAAGACGTGGTGTGGTTAAAAAACAATCCACAAGAAATCCACACGTAAATAAAACAAACTATCGGTTTATATCAGGCATAAAATCGTAAGTAATCAAGTAGGTCCATATTAAATTACTAACCTCTTGTGGGTTTTTAATTCATAAATAGTTGCCTATTTTTGCACATTTGACTGCCTCTGTGGCGTAGTTGGTAGCGAATGCGACTGCTGTGCAAGAGGTCTCGGGTTCGATTCCTGAGTCGGACCAAATGTTTGATCTGCAAATGTTTGTTTCGGAGTTTGGGTGTTTTCTATGTATTATATGTATGTATTTACAAAAAAAAAGTATATAAGTATTAATATCAGTTATCTAGTACCCATAGTACAAGCTCTGCTTAGTTTGGGACTAGATGGCGTTGTGTGTTAAAATGTCTGAACATATTTATTTATTTATTATTTATTTATTTTTGCACATAGTGGATTACACGACTTACCTGAACAGTTATTGCGCAGTAATATCTGAAAACTTTTGAATTAATTTACATAATATAACTGCACTTTATTTTATGTCAAATCACAACGTATGAATCTTTGCTTTAATGAGATTGTTTTTAACGTATGAATTAAAGATTTGTATGTAGCTATTATGCTGACAAGAATATAAAGAATACACGTTGAAAGATAACACGTTTCTGATACCTAAATAGTGTAGGATCTATGAAAGGGATATTTTAGAAGCTGTGTGTTGCCTCTTTGTTTCAGTTTCTAAAGACATCCAG
>PKRV01000292.1:5282-34568 GCA_003709505.1 Hyphantria cunea
GAGAGGCGCTCATAGCCCAGTTGCACTCGGTGATTAGAAACAATCAGCGAGGGCAAGCAACGACGGCGCGGTCAGTACCTGGATGGGTGACCGCTGGTGGCATGTTACCATGAGCGTCTCCGTGATTCGGAGGTCACGTTAAGCAGTCGGTCCCGGTTGTTATCATAGGATAACAGTCGTGAAGCTTAGTTGGAGGCCTTCGGGCGGCTTAAAAAAAAACATCCAACGGTAAGATTACGTAGCCACAACGTTGTCTTGCCAGTCCTCAAACCGCACTTGGCCAGCGTGGGGACGTATGGCCTTAACCCTCTCCTGAGAGGAGACCCGAGCCCAGCAGTGGGACATTATGGGTTGTTGATTTGACATACTCTCTGAGGCGTGGAGGGTCTCAATATGCGAAGGGTAAGGAAGGTCATCCATACACAGACTGACCTATCTATGATTGTGTGACCACTTTGGCAGGAGACTCCTTGCTCCCTCATTCGCCTCTGATGACACCCACGGAATGAATGATAATGGTGATACTCCGTTTTCCTAATAAAAATCGTCAATAACAACTGCGTCAGTGGCGCAGTTGTAGCGCATGCGACTGCTTTGCTTGAGACCTTGGGTTCGATCCCCGAGTCGAACCAAATTTTTGTTTGATATGCAAATATTTGTTTCTGAGTGTGGGTGTTTTCCATGTATAATATGTATATATTTACAAATAAAGTATATATGTATTTATATCATTTGTCTAGTACCCTTATTACAAGCTCTGCTTAGTTTGCCGCTAGAAATGTCTAAAATATTAGATCTTTCAAAGTTAATAAAATTGAAGTGTCTGTTTGTAATACTTTATAACCGCATTTTACTATATATACGCGGTACACATACCAAATTAACATTTTTGTCATTTTTGTATGTCTGTTCTGGCTAATCTCTGGAACGGTTGGACCAATTAGGACTTGACTTCACTGGCAAACAGCAGATAATACAAGGAACAATTTAGGCTAGACTTTTTTTAAACTATCTCCGTCACGGACCGTAGCTCGCGATTATAAACGCGGGACTTAGCTAGTCCGAAATATTTATTGACATGTTTGTTTGTTATCAAACTTCATTTTCATTTTGCAGATATGCGCATGAGCAACGGAGCTACAGTGAAGACCCAGCAGAAGGTTGACGAACCAGATCTCAATAACATACACTCTCCAAAGCATACAAGATACTCTCGAGGTAACTTTATTGAACCCTGTCCATTGCAGTGGTAGGATAGGGTAACTGCTGTGCTAGAGGTGTCGGGTTCGATTCCCGGGTCGGACCAAATGTTTGTATCTGCAAATATTTGTCTCAGAGTTTGGGTGTTTTCAAATATATCTATCAAAAACGAAAGTATATATTTATTTATATTAGTTGTATAACACCCATAACACAAGCTCTGGTTAGCTTGGGACTAGATGGCGTTGTGTGTTAGATGTCCGAAATATTTATTTATTTATATGTATAGATTATATTTTTCATTACAGGATCAGGTGCGCTCGTTATTCCAGACGTGGTGCAGTCGCTGGCTCACTTTGTTAGATCATATTTACCGACTGTAAACAAAGGTAGATTATCGTCACATATTTATTTATTTATCTATTTTAAAACTTCATGCACACATGTACAACGGCGGGCTTAATGCCCAAGGCATTCTCTACCAGCCAACCTTTGGATGGTGTAGAAATTTTGTGGGGTAGATACATTGTGGTGGGAAAAAAAAAATATATTCGTGAAGTTACAATATATACATAAAAATATAATTAAATATATATACACGGTAATATATAAACTTTATATACATACACTATGATACACACTAATACATAAACTTTACATACGTACACTGTGAGTGGGTACTAAATTGTTTACTAATTAAGGTTTTCCTGCCATCTGGTAAAAAGGTGGTTTTTTACATTCTTCTTAAATGAGTCACGGCTTGTAGACATCCTGATTTCGAGTGGGAGCGTGTTCCACAGCATTACAGCCTGCACAAAGAATGAGGAGTTCACAAAATCAGAATTGTGAGATGAACACAAGGGAAGCAGATTATTAAAGGAGCGGAGATATCAACCCTGTTGATTTTTAACTATGATAGTTCTCAGCTCTACGTAGGTCTTGCCTTGTACGAAGCTTTATATTACATCTGTTTTTTTGTACCATAATTATTTTTGTAATTGCAGGTACTGATTCCCGGGTTGGTATCGGCTTTGCATTAGGTAATCATGCTGACTTCCAAGTTTTAGTGGAACTAGGGCCTCAAAAGAAGACCAAAGCTCTAGGTAAATATATCTTACACACCGCGAAGAAGAATATTCAGTTTCACTAATTTCCCATTCGTCATAATATACAGTGTAAGCTTTGTACGCTGAACTTTAAAGAAAAAAACCGGCTAAGTGCACGTCAAGCCACGCATAGAACAAGGTTCCGAAGTCACCCATAATGATTGCTGTTACAATTTGCCTTCAAAATTCATCACATGAGCTGCCATCATGAATCTTTTCACATTTTATTTTGACAGGGGCGGGGGGCTATTTTAACGAAAAATACGCTTCAAAGGTAAATATTTCGCACACAGATACCAAAATCAAACAACTGGGATAGATGTGAAAACGTCTCCACAGGACACATAGGAGAGGTACCCCAAAAAAACATTTTACTTAGTAATCACAGGGCACCCCTCTGTGGTTACCAAGTAAAAGCAAGCTCATATATAAAATAAAACCGGTATTAAAGTATGTATTTCTTGCTTTCTACCAAGTAGTGAGGTAATTTGAGCCCGAAAACCCGTCCGCAGTTCTAGAGTCAGTACCTCTATGGGTGGTGGTTTTTACATAAGTCAATAAAACAAGCAACAAGTAAAATTTTACCCCAAAGGAACTGACTTCAAGAACTGGACCAAATTGAAATGGGATCACACGGAAAGCACCACCCTTCAAATAAAATATAATCATCAAAATCGGTCCACCCAGTCGAAAGTTCTGAGGTAACAAACATAGTTAGACATATACATATATTATGTATTATGCATTAAAAGCACCCAAACCCAGCCACAAATAATTGCAAATCGTATAATCCTTTGGGTACAAAATGGACCACAGTTTCATTATTTACTTCTATTCTAGATGGCAGAGGATTCCAGAAAACTTCCAGAAACGCCAAGCGACAAGCTTCACCGAAGTCGAAAGTTAATAAAACCAGAAAAAAGGCTAGTATTTAATTTCTTATCACTATTTTATTTCAATTTTCTGCTATAGGTTAAACTGATTGAAACTGAAAATGTTAATTGTTCTTTTTTTTATATGATATAATGGGCAAACGAGCAGACGTATCGCCTGATGGTAAACGATTACCGCCGCCCATGGACACCCGTAACACCAGAGGCGTCACAAATGCGTTGCCGGCCTTTGGGGGATGGGAAGGAGGATAGGGGGAGGGGTTGGGGTATGGGCCTCCGGTATCCTCACTTACTCGATGAAACAGCGCTAGTGCTGTTTCACACCGGTTTTCTGCGAGGCCGTGGTATCACGTGGTAATTGTGAATATTTTGTTCTAATTCTTATGTGTAAGTTCGTAGTGACAGGCGATTGTTTTAGTACCCGAGTCTAATGTGAAGAGTACCCTCTTTTTCTTCTTTCAAATCCGCTCGGATACCACCGACTGGTAGTATCCGAGGGGATTTGAAAGAAGAAAAAGTAGTACTCGAGCCTGCTAAATACCCCATACCGTCTCTGGTACTAGAAGACGGGGAACCAGGTGTACCTTCGAAAGGAAATCCCTGGAACCTCAATGTACCTCGGGCCACCAACGGTTTGTAGGTAGACCAAGAACTTTGATGCTCCTTTTCTATTAAGAAAATCGCAAGAGCACATTGTAGCTCTCGCATCGCCACCCCGCGTGCTTCTGCCAGGGTGACTGGTGGCCTCACCTGTCACCCCCAGGCTTGCGTTTATGGAGGCCAGAGATCTTATTGCGAACTCCAGCACCCGAGTCGTCTGCAGTACTTAGCCCATTTCCGGGCCAGGTGGACTGAAGATTTCTCCTTGCAAAAAAATGGCAGATTATTTTGCATTGGAGAAAGACATTATAGCGTCATTAACAAATCGGAAATCACACGAAATCACTTACCTGAAGAAAATCGGTTGAGTTTTTGATACCCTGGTATTGAAGAAGTCTCGTACTAGTAGACCTCAACACGGGTGAACCTGGCGAGACCTGTTCGCACATTTTTCTGCGACCTGAATCTTGCATGTAAATAAATAAGTCGGGTAAGTCAGTACCCTCGCATTCACTGACAGCTATTACAATCTTTGAATTCAGTTCGCCCTCAGGGTTGTGGAAGTGGAAAACTAATATTCAGGTAAAACTGGTTGATCTAACTAACTAAGCCGACCCCAAATAATCTTGGGAAGATGATGACATCATTGTTTCAGCTGAAGGGCTTCAACTTCTGAAGTCTCTATATTACTTCTTCCAAGTCTCTGCCCGCATCCAACGGCCTCCCGCAACCTTCACCAGGTCGATGAAATAAATTAATAAATTATGGCTTTACATTTGCAGTTCTTCAAAACTGATGGAGACAAATACCTTCAACTCTGGGCCCAGATGATGAAAGAATTTCAAATGCGGAATTCTGATAAACTTAAAACAGGGGCTCTGAAATAAATATGGTCAACTAAAGACGACTAAGAGAGCAATCAACAAAGAACAACGGCACTGAAAAGAGAAGGAAAACTTGATACAAACCGTACACCAACCCGCCTGACCAGTGTGGTATAGTAGACCGAAACCTCCTTACTAAGTATAGGCCTTTGTCCAGCAGTGGATAGTAATGCAGGTCATTATGGAATAAAAGACAAGACAGGAACTTTGAGGTACCTGGAAGAGTCAATAACAAGTTTAAAAGCAACACGGCTGTAACAGAGTACGAAGTGATTTTTTTTTGTATAGTTTTAGAGCATAATCTTCGGAAGTACTAACCCGATTCTAAAAATTATTCCACTAAAAGAAAGCGACCCTATCCAGGAGTGACAAAGGCTATATTTTATTAAGATGGAACAAAAAATTCAGCTAAAAATAATAGTATTTGTAAATCAAGTCGAAGCAAAGAGGGCGGATAACGTCCAACGAATTGGGCACGGGTCGTATAGTAATATTTTATATTTGCACCTGGAGTGACATCAGCTACAAAAGAGATCATTGCTTATAAAGATAAATTATAATTTTAAAATTATTATTACTATGATATATGTATTTATTCGGACACAATTTTTTTAACAAATTAAAACAATATATTGAATCAACGACATGGACAACTTCGTCCGTTTGGCAAAGGCCTTCTCCAACTTCTTCCTTCATTTAGCGCTGTACTAGTCCATTCTTTTCTTGCTATTGCCTTTATTTCGTCTTGCCATCTTCAGTGCTGTTTTCCGTTTTTATCGTTTCTTGGATACCAGAATATGTTGCTTTTACACCATTTCTCATTGCCCCTTAGTGTATGTCCTGCCAATCTCCACTTAAGTTTTGTTATTCTTGTGGTTATATCTTCTATAACGTACGTAGCATAATCAGTTTGTTTCTTATTCTGCTTGATTTTTAAATTAATTTTCTAGAAATTTAGTAGTATTTAGTATTATTAAACATATTTTTATTCGTAAGTGTGTTTTTTATTAATNACAACGACAAGGACAACTTCGTCCGTTTGGCAAAGGCCTTCTCCAACTTCTTCCTTCATTTAGCGCTGTACTAGTCCATTCTTTTCTTGCTATTGCCTTTATTTCGTCTTGCCATCTTCGGTGCTGTTTTCCTCGTTTTATTTTATCGTTTCTTGGATACCAGAATATGTTGCTTTTACACCATTTCTCATTGCCCCTTAGTGTATGTCCTGCCACTCTCCACTTAAGTTTTGTTATTCTTGTGGTTATATCTTCTATAACGTACGTAGCATAATCAGTTTGTTTCTTATTCTGCTTGATTTTTAAATTAATTATATAGAAATTTAGTAGTACTTAGTATTATTAAACATATTTTTATTCGTAAGTGTTTTTTATTAATTAAATTTAACTATAATGGCTGTGTCTATTTAATGTTTTACACATGAAGTTTACTTCGCGTAGGGGTCGATTCATTTATTTAATCAAAATCTTCCTAGCCTTTGTTATTCTCAAAATTTGGTGTTACTAGTTCAACCAGTTTTATCTAAATCAGTCTTTACACAGAGTGACTGGCATCGGACCTCCGCAACCCTGAGGGTGAACTGAATTTGAAGGTTGGAATGGTTGTCAGTATAATTGAGGGCACTGACTTCCCAATAACGATTGCCGTAGATGTTCATGACAACCGGGACCGACGGCTTAACGCGCTCTTCGAGGCACGGGCGGGAAACACCACCATATTCCATACTCCGAGCTGCTATTAAGAATTTCTTCCAAGAAAAACCTAATAGCAGTCCGACCCGGAAATCGAACCCGAAACCTTTTGATCTGCAGTCGCTTACCCTAACCACTAGACCAACGAGGCAGTTCAATTCATTTATTTAATTAGCTGTGGTAGCTTTCATATACCTTTGTTGTTCACAGAATTTTTCGTAACACCGGTGTATTAGCTTTTGCTTCACTTAATAACATAAGGATATAGTTAGTTTGTACCAGTAAGCGCTGGTCTTTTTATTCTTATCACTAAAGAGAGCTGATCTGTAACTCAAGACACCAGCAGCGAAAAATGCAATGAAAACAAACCCGCTTAAGAAATAAATGTTCCTTTCTAAAATTTTCCCAATTGCTTTTCCACCTCTGCTACCAGTTATTTTCTCATGGTGTCCATTTAATCAAACGATTTGTAAATGTTACACATCGACCTAACTATGCCAAAGTATTAACTATTATCCAATTGATATGATCATTTTTTCCGTGGGAGAGCCACGCTTCGGCATGCTCGACCGGAGTGATACCTCGGCCTCACAGAAAACTCGTGAGAAACAACGCCTGCACTGTGTTTCATCCAATGAGTGAGGATACCGGAAGGCCATACCCTACTCCTCGGAGAGTACGTAAAGCTATCTCTCCCCGGTCGTGTTGGTTAAACGTCCCATCGGATTATAACAGAGAGGGAACAAACAGTGCACCCTTGTATGCGCAAACACTTGTACATTATAACATCTCCTGTGTAGTTTGCTGTTCTCCGTTGAGACTGCCCGCCATGGCCGTAATCGGCTAAAAGACTATCAATTGATATAAATTCAAAGCGCCTTAAATTTTTAAATAGCATTACACAATTACACGTAAATATAGATTTTTTTGATCACAGCAACCAATTTGACTTGAACAAATAAATGAACAGATATCTAAATATTAAGCCAGAAATTAATTAGTAAGCAGAAGGAAGAAGAATTTTTATTATACCACCACAATTTTTGCACCAAAAAGCAGAATTTTAAGTCCTATTATCTCCAAAACAATAACCAAACCCAATATTTCACTTTATTAAATAGTATATAGTTTTACAACGTCATTATTATGTTTATACTATCCACTGCTGGACAAAACCTTCTCCTTCGAAAGGGGTTTTACCTCCTACGCTGACCAAAGCTGGTATATGAAGTTTGTTTCAAGTTTGCGTGCTACTTGCGGTGATGTGTCTTGTGTAGTTTGTCTCTTCATCATCATCAAGAACTCATAATGTCCCACTGCTGGACTCGGATCTCCTCTCAGAAGAGGGTTAAGGCCATATGTCCCAGGCCGAGCACGGGTTGGGGACTGGCAAGACAACGTTATGGCTACGTAGTCTTGCCGTTGGATGTTTCAAGCCGCCCAAAGGCTTCGGATCGACAACTTAACGTAACCTTCGAATCACGGATATGCTCACGGTGTCATGCCTGGGTCACCCATCCTGGTACTGATCGCTGCCGTCATTGCTTACCCTCGGTGATTATTACTAATCGTCGAGTGCGACTGGGCTATGAGTGCCTACAGCGCCTACAGCGTTTGTCCCATAATCGACTTAAATATGCATACCTACATATATGATATTTATGACCCAGATAAAATATTTTTTATCTCCATCAACTTTTGAACGCAAGCCTCCATAAAAGAGCGTCAATAATTCTGATTTCAGTCATATTTAAGACGGAGAGCCTTGCTTTGGAATATATTATGGGACGGATGAACCAGAACAGCCTCACAGAAAATGACTACTAAGTAAATTTTGTGTAGCATTTTACTAAAAGAGTCCCCAAAAAAGATAGATGTCCCCAGAGGACCAACTACCTTCCGTGGTGAGAGGGGACACTCAAAAATTGACGATGCAATATTGACGCTTAGGTTGCAACTGTCAATTATGCAATAATTATCAAGTGAATTCAAGGAAATATCTAATTAAAAGGAGAAGTTTACATAATATTCTTTAATAAACATTTTCATGACAACATTTATGCTTTAAACTTCATTATTCAAGTACTGGAAAATCACTGGCATAAATGCTACAAGCCACTGGCAACGCTAAAATTTATATTCGATATACACGAATATTATTCGATTCTCGACACCGGCAACAACGCTTTGTCTATGATTTATGTACTTATGTACCACTATAGTAGTAATAAACTTGTTACTTGTCCAATTTACTTTAATTTAATTTATAACAATTAATTAATTACTTCTTCTGAATTTGATAACGTTGCATAGTTTTGGCTATGTAATAATAGACGCCGAATCCTCCATCTTCTCTTTAATATTCTAATTACATAAAACACACAACTATCCTGCTAATATTATAAATGTGAAAGTTTGTGAGGATGTTTGTTACTCTTTCACGCAAAAATTTCTGAACGGATTTGAATGAAACTTTACAGTAATATACCTTAAACATCAGAATAACACATAGGCTACTATTTGCCCCGATAACCGACATATAGGCGGGTGGAGCCGCGGGCATAGACTAGTCACACATAAAAATACCGTGCTTAGGTTCACAATACATATAGCAAAACGAAATATGTACATCACAATTCTTATTGAACTCTTGTATGAAAAAAGCAACACAACAATGTTTTATGTACAGAAAAATACACAACTATGAATCTATTAAAGTCTGGTCTAATATATTATTATAATATCGTATCAATGGTATCGAATTATAAATCTATCCGATGACCGATGTATCGATTTTTAAGTAAAACTACACACCTACCACTCAACTAGGTTTCGCGGAATATGAAAGTGATTAGACATGAAAAGTAAATGAGCTTAAGTTTTGATTTGTGGAACTAAATTAAACTTTATCCTCCACTAATAGAGTTGTAAATTATTTGTTTTAAGTTTCTCACATAAGTCTCGAGTGTAAAAAACATTACAAGTGAATGGGACTCACACATAGGACTTAAATGTTTAAATCGAAGTGTAATTTTATTTTAAACCTTAAAAACATACACAAAAAGGTGCTTCTTGTTTAAAAGTCCCTGAGTACTTAATTCAAAAAATTATGAAATTCTGACCACATGGACCACTGCACCGCGTGTTTTGTAGTAAGAAATAGAAACTTCAAAAGAATTCAGTTTTAAAGCCATAAAAAATAAAGTTGTTATTTAAATAGGAATGAGGAGTACTTACGACAATTCAATGTTGGTGAAAGCTGTCTGTTCCTCGTTCGAAATTTGTATTCAGTTTGGCGGCAAAACTGATTACTGATGGTCGCTGGTTGTGTTATCATTTTACGAGTGTTTTTTTAATTCCAAGTGATATGTGACAGTGTATTTTCGTGATATGTTTACATAAAAAATATTTGTGTCGTATATTTTTGTGTACAGTTTAAAATGAAAACTTTGAAAATGTTTATGCAATGGTGCATATTTCTCTTCCTACTTTCTTACGGTAAGTTAGTCCATTCCAATGCGTTGTATAGACTAAAATTTCCTCATTATGCATTTATTTTGAAGGTCAGTGTTTTAGAGTAATATTATAATTGTCACACTTATTATATTTCAATCTGTACATGAAACCAGAAAACAAAGAAATGAGGAGGTAGATCATAATGTAAATACCTTAAAAACCTTATTTGAAATTAATTTTATTCTTAGGAAAGTTACAGCAAGCGATTTTATTAAAAACATAATTCGGAGCCATAATTATGGTTTTTGATTTGCAACAGATTATACATAAAGAAGTCCAATAAAAGTTTTTCTCTCTAAAAAATGATGTAATAATTGTATCTGCAAACGTACTACACAATCGAGAATAGTGAAATAAAACACAACAAAGACCTACCTAGCCCGTTGTTTATGTACCAAAGAAAGTTTAGATTATGTAATGCTTTTTATATGGTTTCTTCCATACCGTGTGAAACAAAACACTTGAATAGGCTCATATAGATGACAAAAATTATAAATTAGCTATGGTTTACTGTTTTTTCTTTTCATTAGCCACAGCGAAAGTTTTTTTTAAATGGACCAAAAAAATGTTATTTCTTAATTTTAGCTTAAGTTAATTTAGTTTGGAATAATATTTTCCTAATATATAGCTTTATGGATCTGTTGTTGTATAATTACCCGTAATATCTATAGAAATAAGTGTAGATTTATCAACAGGACCTGTGGAAGTAGGTTTTTGAATTTTTTATATAGTTTTGAATATTAATTATGTATTCGTAAAAGAATAGATGTCAAGTTTATACAAATAATCATGAAGACGACGATATTGTTTGTGTTTACCCGCCAACCTCAATTTCTACTATACTTATACCGGTTTGTTTTATTTAGTTAGCCGTTTTATTTAGAAAGGTCCGCGGATAGGCATGTATTGGAGATCTAATCTATACTTGAAGATTTTAAGTTATGTTACATCAAGTTACGACTATCGGGAGTGGATTAGGGACCATGTTTATATTCTATAGAATTGTGAAAAAAATAATAATTACAGTGTATTTAAATTACAGTGTGTCTAGGAGGGTCCAGTCCTTGCAATGCTTGTAGTAGTGCATTGTAGCTGTAGTATTTTCCTGTTTTTTTATGCTTAAAGACTATTTCACGGGTTTTATACCCCTCCCTGTGACAGTTTGTGAGTTCACCTCCACTTTCCTTGTGTTCCGTGATATACCTATTTTAGATTTTAATGCCTATGGAAATTATGAAATTACACAAGACATTTAGGATATCAGCCAGGGGCGTCTTTGCCGTTGTCTTGTCTTAGTGCAGGATATGCGGTGCACGTTCCCGCCAGCTTCATTGCTGCCATATTGCCAGGAGGCCGGCTCGGGCGCAATGGTGTGTTTCAGTGAGGCTATATTGCTCCAAAAAGATACCGCCGCGTAGATAATTGATGCGGTCAGCGGCAGAGGGCGGCCTGGTCGCAAAACTGCGGTCAGGTCGCAACATATAATGAATGGGCCGATAGGCAGTGGAAAGCCTAGGCTTCCCCCAGGACAGAGTTTGGTTAGACGCTGTGTCGTTTCTGGGGGACCTGAAATAACATGGACCGGGTCCTCCTCAGAGCTGGGCGCCTGAGACCAGCCGTCGGGATGGTTTTTAGTGGAATCACCACAAACTTAGCTCCTCAGTCCCCGAGGAGCCGGAAATCTGAAGAGATTAGATGTGCGTATGATTGCTTGATTGGTAGAGTACTTATTTCGCTTCACGAGCTAAAGGTGCCTCTGACTCCAGCGAAAACGAAAACGAAGTGTGACTAGAGCTGTAGAGAGCTCTAGTCACACTTCGTTTCACTTCACACCCCCCTTTCTCTCTAAGTTGTGACATTATTTACGGCTGGTTCCTCCCAGCACTTAGAAATAAATCTGAGCACGATGTAACTGTAACTGTAAAGGCGCTCATAGCCCAGTTGCACTCGGTGATTAGAAACAATCACCGAGGGTAAGCAACGATGGCGCGGTTAGTACCTGGATGGGTGACCGCTAGTGGCATGTTACCATGAGCGTCTCCGTGATTCGGAGGTCACGTTAAGCAGTCGGTCCTGGTTGTTATCATACGATAACAGTCGTGAAGCTTAGTTGGAGGCCTTCGGGCGGCTTAAAAACATCCAACGGNCTAATCATCATAAATACCCTTAATAGTCTGCGGGACATAGGGCTCGTCTTACAAAGGAGGTATTGGCCTACATACCTCGCTAGGTAGACAGTTTGATCCATCAGTCGGCTTACGACACCCACGGGACAAATAGGTGAACTGACACCCCATATTCTTAATACGTCATCTCAATCTTTAAAGGAAGGAGTTTTATTTCTGGGCTTTGCATATCTGCACCTCCATTATCGTTCGTATCGTTCTGCATTTCTATAAGCTAACTTATTAGTGTAGTTATCTAATGGTTAGTGATCCTCCTAAGATAAATAATCGTACGATGAGCATCATTTGTACTGTGTCTGATTGTATTTTAACTATGTGTCGCGGCTTCCACATACAGCGGCAACAAAAGCATGACAACGCCATCTACCGAAGATATACTGATCCACGGAGTAGTGTACGAAGAAACTACCAATCCTGCATCGCGCAGTAGAAGTTCTCGCGCCGATTAACATATATATAACTACTCAACATCAACTGTTGGACGGTGGCCCGCCAGGCATGACCACCTCGCTTGATCGGAGGATATTCTCTTTGTTTTAGAGGGACATGTCACCCATTCCTCCAGAATATGTATATCTTTATATGAATATTCTAGCTGACCCTCGCAAATTTGTCTGCGTTTCTTATTAGTGTACATAAAAACGGTTATAGTAAGCCAATCTTAAAAGATAGACACATATAGCGGAGATATTTTAGAACTCTTAAAGTCATCAATACTTGAATACATTGTTTTTGTGAATCTTTTACCGTTGACATAGCGCACGTAATGGAAGATCTCAAAAGTTATCATTTCCTCCTAAATTCCTCCATCTCCTTCAAAATTAAAAGATATCATTAATGGAAAGTGTAAACTCTGCTCCTATTAATCGTAGCGCAATGATGTATAGCCTATAGCTTTCCTAGATGAATGAGCTATCTAACAGAGAAAGAGTAACCCTGAGAGAGTCACGCTTCGGCTTGCGTGGGCCGGCTCGACCGGAGTGATACCACCGCGTCACAGAAAACTGGTCTGAAACTGGACGAAAATACCCCGACTCCTCCCTCCGTCTTCTCCCCAAAGGCCGGTAACGCACTTGTGACGCCTCTGGTGTTGTGGGTATCCATGGGCGGTGGTAATCGCTAACCATCAGGCGATAAGTCTTTTCGTTTTCCCCCTTTTTTCACAAAAACAAAAAAAAAATGAAAGAATTTTTCAAATCGGACCAGTAATTGTTGAGACACAAACTATCAAACAAACAAACATGCAAATTCTTCAGGTTTTTTATATTATGATAGATTACCGTAGAATCAAGTAACGCCTTAGATTATTATTTCTATATGTTTATTATTATTTAGATTATTATTTTTATTATTATTATTTAGATTATTATTTTTATATGTTTTTCATAAGATGTATGAATGTGTCAGTATAATGGCAATCGTTGTGAGTATATACATATTTATCTTTGAACCACAACAGATGGACTTATTTTGATTATTTTTTTTTGTGTTTTTCCATTGATCAGATTTTTTTTAGGAACCTAACCGTGTGAAGCCAGCCCAAGTCTAATTTTACATGTACATATGTATTAACATCTAAACTAACATTATAGATAACTAAGACACCATTGTACTAATAATCTACTTGTATTTTGTTAAGTGATATTTTACTTAATAGACACGATGACAGTAAAAAAGATCCACTAAAATTATGTATTTAACGGATGAAATGTATTTATGTTCATATAAGAGCAAGATTAATAGTAATTAACAAAAATAATACAGCAATCCGCCATGTTGAGTTGAACACCAATCAGAGCGAGTTACGTCACTTATGTATAAAGATCACTTTGTTCGGATATAATCGACGATCACTTTACTGTTTTTAAGAGCTATAATTGACACTGGTTGACAAATGGTGACGTCGCGTCTTACATAAATAGANCAAATAGACGCCATGACACTACCGAACGTTTTCTCGTGAATTTCAAACGCATTTTTTTCTGCTAAACCTTTATTTTTTATAGAAATTAAACTGTTTTTGACAATAAGGGATATTTCCGAGCATCATAAAAGTGTTTATCCAAGTTAGTCATCATTTCTATTACGTGTATTAAGTATGTGACTGCTGTTCCTGAGGTTTCGGGTTCGATTCCCGGGTCGGATCAAATGTTTGTATGATCTGCAAATATTTGTTTCCGAGTTTGGGTGTTTTATATGTATGATATGTATGTATTTACAAAAAAAAGTATATAAGTATTATATCAGTTGTCTAGTACCCATAATACAAGCTCTGCTTAGTTTGGGACTAGATGGCGTTGTGTGTTAGATGTCGGGAATATGTATTTATTTATTTAACTAACTGATAACTGTACAGACCCTTCTAGATATACTCATCTTAACAGGTGTATAGGTTTCCCCGAAAGCATTATATTCCCAAAACCGAGTTATATTATAGAAAATAAAAATTACTTAAACCCCTGTCCCCCATCTTATCATTAGAAAGAAATAAAGAAAAGTAATTTTCTTTAACGAAGTTGCAACTCAACAAATTGTAATAGGCATTGGTACATAATATAGCATTAAAACATTAACTAAAGCACAGTTACATAATGATAGATAATACATGTTGTTATATAGTTAATACTGTAACAAAAACACTTGCTGCAGAGTTGCGTCGCAGTGTGCATTAAAAAAAATAGCGTAGTGCATTAGCCAAATCATCATCATCATCAGCCTATCGCAGTCCACTGCTGGAAATAGGCCTCTCCAATTCCACGCCACTTAGTTCGATCTATGGCTTCTCGCCAAATATTCAACTGAAATTCTACGCAGCCGCTGCACTCTCAATATAATCTAGTGAGACCGTTTTCCTTTCGACTTGAGTATTTGACTGATTTACATCAGACTTGCGAATATTCATTCTATTAAATTGCTTTGGTGCAAACAGGCATAGACCATTCTTTCGTGGTTCTGTCGGCGTTTTAAAATATGCTACAGAATCTTGATGCGGTTGTAAGGGAGTCCAAATGTGTTATAAACAGTAGTTCCCGGATCCCTCCCGTTTTAAGCGCAGAGTGGTACACCGCGTGGTTTGAGTCGGTTCGAATTCGACACACCGCCCCGGCGCAAACCCCGGTGGGGTGAAGGCCCGAGGGGGTTTCCACACGTAAAGGAAAAAGGCGCGGTTGTAAGGGGGGGAGTCACAGGGGACATGATCTCCTTCAAAATCGTTTACATGTAATTTTACACGTATAATAGCTCGGTATTTATCCACAGATTATCCCAGACGTCTCAAGTATTGTCATCACAATATAAAAACAACAGATATCCATTTGCTTTTAATGTCTCCAATAAAATTGTGTGTTGTGCAATAAAGTATAATTTACTCGACTTAATTTGATATTAGTGACTTCCTGACCTGAAGATCTGACTTTTAAAAGGGTGCCATGAGTTTCTTTACCAGTATTCTTCTCAGGCCCTAGGCATTTTGGAAACTGGAAGTTATGGATCGACACAGGCAGGCAGTGAATTTTGGTGTTTTCACCTAATTCACTTTAACAATACAGTACATCTGGCGTCTGTTTGTATATATGTGATTTTAATTTGTAACTTCAATTTTGTGTCTTAATTGAATAAATGAATTTGAATTTGAAATTTTAAACCCCCCCCCCCCCAAAATTTGAAGTTGCGACCAGTGCGCCAACAGTTGCATCTTCTTGAGAATTCTAGTTCTTGGATCTCATTCTTGCTCGTTGCTATTTTGGTTTAAACGCTATGAGTTTTTATTTACACTAAGAGTTTAAGAAAAAACGCTCTTGTTTTCGCTATAGCTCTTTGTTCATTTAGTCTAAACCCACCGTTATTTTGAAGTGTCTGTGTGTGACGAACAAAGCAAATTAAACTCTAAANTATCTTTCATGATCACTTGACGTCAGATTTATTTGTGATATGACTGAGATAATCCGCTTCTTATTTTATGACCTACTTATACAATGATCCATTGATTTAATAACAGAAATGCAAAGTTCAATTTTTGACAAAAACATTGAATTTTTCGTAACTACAAGGAACCGGTGTGTGGATTTTTTATTTGTGTATGCGATTTTCCGGTTTCACCATAATAAATAAATTCTTACTTATATTATTAATGCGTAGGTATCTCCGTGATTCGTTAGATGCGTTTAGGTCCCTTTGGTTAAAAGAGAGACGGGGATTCTGGGAGAAGTCTGGATGTCGTAATAAAGCGGTTCCCGGATCTCTCCCGTCACAGGCGAATAGTGGCACATCGTGTGATTTTAGTCGGTTCGATTCCGACACACCGCCCCGACGCAAACACTGGTGGGGTGACGGCCCGTGGGAGTTCCAACCCGTAAAAAAAGGGACGCAGGGATTGTAGAAGCGCTGTTCCGAGCAAGCGATTGGAGGGTCAGTCGACTGCACTTCAAATTTGTTTTTTTTTGATTGGTTGTACCAAGTGTACTATGCGCAGACTTACCCCCACTATACCGAAATCTGGCCAAGCTACGTGCCAGCGCATCTCCTTAACTGGATGCGATAGAAAATTAAATGCGCCATTTGTACAGGCTCTAAATGAAGAGTTAACACCCGATTGAAGGCCGTGCGTAAATTGTAACTTTAATTCAATTAGGTTAATATAACATTTTTATTACAAAAATATAATGCTTTGTTACTAAAGTATTTCTTAGTAAAAAGTATTACGCTGTTAATAACAAAATGTGTGTATATTTAAATAACTAACACTAAAAACAGTTAGCCAATCAAAAAACTATTTGGTATGTATTTATTTCCTAATCCATACTATGTGTTACTGTAAGTCGTACTCCATATAACATATACATATATATGTGTTTTCACTGAACTAATTTCCTTTTCCAATCTACATACTTTCCAATTCAGCAGACACTACCCTATAATTAAACCTAATATCGTTTTTAGGGTTCCGTACCCAATTACTAGGACTCCAGTGGCTTCTGTCTGTCTGTCACCGAGCTGTTTCTCGTGAATCACGATGAATGTATTTTTTTATATTCTTTATACACAAAAGTACAATATCGGACTTAAGCCGTAAGCCTTCTCTAACAATCGACCTTAGGGCGATGCAGAGCCAATCATTATAACTGCACAGAAATTATGAATGAAATTTTTGAACGATATCATACATATAATACATATACAGAAAATATTGTGCATAAATACACATAGTACTAATTCTAGGAAGGGAGAGTATAAAGTTAAGATGGTTCTAATGAAGATTTTTTAACTATTTCCCCACTAGACAGAACGTTTGTCGAGTTTTTGCCTTCTTATCCTCAAGAAGGAGCGCGTTCCATAACAGAAGAGATTGTACCAAGAAACTAGAATGTACAAAGTCAGAGCGGTGAGTGGGACAGAGGAGAAGTAGGTTGCTTGAAGATTTGAGATTTCTGACGGGGTTTGAACCTAAATATTGTAATTGAGTAGTTAAGTAGGAACTTGGAGAAGAGATTAAAGAATAAAGGGTAGTTAATGCTCGTATTATTTACGTTGGTAAATTGGAAGCCATTTCAAATAAGCGCATTACTGGGACACGTGATCATATTTGCGTAAATTGGAAACGAATTGAATGCAACTGTTGCGAACGTATGACAATATTATGTAAATTTGATAAAAAATATTTATTAAATGAATTATAGCAATTTAGTGTAAAAATATGATAGCAACATTATTGGTTTCTAAATTAAATATAATGGCTATTTATGCATTTTTTAACATTTTTTGCGCCTCTCGCAATTAAAGACCTCCATCATACTCTTCCTTGTTCTTTCAAAGTTCCTTATTTTCCCCCTCTATTCTATTTCATTATAATTATTTAGCAGAGCACCGTGGGAGAGCCACGCTTCGGCATGAATGGGCCGTGTTTCATCGAGTGGTTCCCCATATCCCCTCCCCATCCCCCAAATGCCGGCAACGCACTTGTGACACCTATGGTGTTACGGGTGTCCATGAGCGGCGGTAATCGCTTACCATCAGGTGATACGTCTGCTCGTTTGCCCCTTATACCATAAAAAAGAGCATAGCAATATATATTTTCCATTCGTTTCCAACAGATGATTAAGTATTCGTCTTAGGAAGTTCATAACCACACTTTCGACCTTATACTTTCACATACATTTACGGCAGGCAGCGCATGCGTCGCTGGTGCAATATTCCAGTAGTAGCATTTAGAAATCATATTGTAAAGACGTGAGTGGTTAAGATGGCCGTTTCGTGGATTATGGCGCTACATCGCCTTACAAAGAAATCCTNTGACCCTCAAGCCGCTTTGTTACGCCACAGTTTCAAAGCCAATAAACAAGAGAGTGGCTCATATTTCTACGTGGTACCTAATAACCAGTGAAGTTCTAAGAGTCCTTAAATTCTTTTGAAAGACTTTTTCAGGACCATTCGCGTTAAGAAAATAGTCAAGATCCGCCCGTTGACTCATCAGATGCCAAGAAATTATTAATTCTTACCAATCTGAGTATCTGAAGCCCGTGGCATTACACCGGGAAATTGTTATAGTTTAACAACTGCAAGTAAGTTCACGGAGTGATTTAAAAAAGTAGCCCAAGTTACTGCACCGCATATATCATCAGCTATCAGCCAGAGAACATCTGGCTATCATCGGCCTCGCCTAGATAAACCGGATGTCTATTTAAGCCACAAAAAATTTAAAAATCGTTTTTTTTTATGTAATCACCGTATATACTTTCATATGCTATGAAAAGCTTTTTATTTGAAATTACAAACAAACACTTCGATTTTATTTATTTGCATAGATTAGTTGGGGTGCGGGACATCGTAGATGCGATGCGTCACTATTTTCTTAACGCAAATAGATCCAGAACACGACCACAGAATGAAACAGACTCTGCAGAGCTTAACTACGAGTCTACAGCGAAAGTCCCTCAACCGCATTTTTGTTATACTCACTTCTCTTCTTCTTTTTACGGTCGGTATCCTGATTAGGTGAGAAATCTCATCGATGTGTAAGTACGTACATATCCAGCATCAGTATCATAAACTTTTAATAACACATATTTTTCTGCATGAATCATAAAAATATATTTTTGCTTGGTTTGGGTTTAATCTTGTATAATATGTATTTATGTCTTTACAGGGCAATGATGCAGAAACATCATAAAAAGCCGCCGCAGTTTGGGTCACCATGCTAAGTTGTCTGCATTCCCAATGAGCATGGTGACCTATTCTTTAATTCCACTTATGCTTTCCATCAGGCAGAGCGTAGTCATTTCGGCAGGCTTGATTTGATTTAACAGTGTTTCAAAAGCTTATGGCTATGCATCCATGTATTATCTTTTGAGATATGTATGTTAAAAAATATAAATGAAATTAATTAATTACAATCATATTCGATTTGGAACTTAATCGTTGGCGAAACGTCAAGAGTGACTTATAAAAAGTCCTTGAACCTTTAAAAAGAAAAAGATAACGTATGTTATACTGTTCATTCTCATTACAGTATCGGGTGCTTTAATCATCCCTGAAGAGCTGCCGTCGCTTCTGTCCGTAGCTTACTCCAACATACCGCCAATCAAGAAAGGTATGTTCTCTGTTTATGTATATCTCTTACTCGATACACACTTAAAAAATTCAATATAACGCTGTCTAGAATGAAAAAGCTGAATTATGTATTAACTAGCGCCATCTAGAAAAAACAGTTCGAACTAAGTAGTAACTAGTGATCCTGTATCGCACAGTGAAATTTACCTCGTTTCTTTTTTTTTAATTACAGGTACTGACTCCCGCGTTGGCTTTGGCTTCGCGTTCGGGAACCACGCTGACTTTCAAGTGATGCTGGAACTGGGTCCTCAGACTAACACAAAAGCTTTGGGTAAGAATGATTTAGTATTTTTTTACTACCAACTCCTTTAAAAACTATCTTTGGTATATAATGTTTAAGTGTCGAGTCTATTTATATCTGTACACCTATCAAATAGATGTATATATACTTAAAAAAAACCAAATATTACACTAGCTTAGTGCTGTAAAAATAGCGCTGAAGATTGATCGTTGAGCGCTGTATTGTGTATATGTATCTGTTTTAAAGCAACATTAAGGCTCACATTTTAACCATTCGAGTTGCTGTCCCATCATTATTATATTCATAATAGGATGCAGTAATTTCTATAAAATATGGGGCAAAAGTCCAAACGGGTCGCTCGCGCGCTCTTGTATCTCCCCCACTCCGTACTATGGAGAAAGCAATTCGTGACCATGACGGTCACGAATTGCTTTAGTGGTTAACTTGGACCTTGTTCCGAATTCATCAGTGACTGGTCTATTTTATTCCAGATGGAACAGGCTTCAAGACGTCTACGTCAACTAACGCCAAACGTCAGGCGCCATCCCCACCGAAGATTACCAAAAGTAGAGAAAAGGTAGGCATAACGAATATTACTTACATTTCGAAATGGCTTTTTGTGCTCCTTATTTGCTTTTGCCAGCGGCTCTGCCCGCGTCATTGCAACAAAAAGTAACATATGTCCTTCAAGATCCAATCAATCTCTATACCGAAATTCCTCAGAATCGACTAGCGGTTTAGTCGTGAAAGCGTAATGGACAGACAGTTTCCAATTTATAATATTAGATGATGAGTAACCGGAGGAAACTGAAGGCCTAGTATGAGTTTACTTGAAATTAACTTGATCGTCACGGTGACCACTTTCAGTCCTCGTGGTTCTTCTCGTAGACCCCGGCTAGGGTCTTGGAGTAACTTTTCCAGGTCTGTAACCTGCTTAAGTGGTGTTCCCCGCCACCTGTAAGTATTGGTGGGTCGTTGGGTTGGGCCCTATGGGTCTGTTGGTAGATCCGGGGTGTTGGTCCGCTGAAGGGGGTGTTGCGTGATTAACGGTCTTGTCTTCACGGGTAGACCCAACGGGGTGACATGTTAGTAACGCCTGGGTCTTATCCAATGTAGTGCCTGTGTTTGGCGAGGTCGAGCTCTTAGGGTTTAGACCCAAAGGAGCGCCCGTCAGCCAAGTTTTGTGTAAAGCTGTGGACGTTTAAAGCTATATGATATGATGGTTTTCAGCGGTTTGATGGTTTGACCACAGTACTTTCGCTACCTAATTTAGAATCAGTGGCGCAGTGGTAGCGTACGCGACTGCTGTCCATGAGGTCTCGGGTTTGAATCCTGGGTCGGACCAAATGTTTGTATGATCTGCAAATATTTGTTTCGGAGTTTAGGTGTTTTCTATGTATAACATGTATGTATTTACAAAAAAGGTATATATATGTAATAATAACAGTTGTCTAGTACCCATAGTACATGCTTTGCTTAGTTTGGAACTAGATGGCGTTGTGGGCAAAAAAAAACAAAACAAAAAAACAAGTTGCCCTTCTGAAAAAAATGTCCAGTCATTATAATTATTACTAATCTTCACAATATTTCCAGCTTTTACAAACAGATGGAGGAAAATACCTTCAAAACTGGGCCCAGAAGATGAAACATCCTCAAACACTCGACTTTGATTCTCCAAAACCAGGAGAAGTTCCCAACTTAGAAGAGTCAGTAGTAGAACTAAAGAAGAACGAAAAAGGAGAATATGAGATCCATCAACCACAACCCGGGAATCTGTCTCCACAGATCTTAACAGATTTATTAAAATTGTACAAGCTTAAAAGCGAAGTCGCCAAGAAGATGGTTGTTAAAGAAAGAACAGAAGAAGAAGTCAAGAAGATAACAGAAGACTTATCTAATGTGGACTTGGATTAGAAAATTAATTTTAATGTTTAATATAAGATATCCAATTTAAACAAACGTGAACGAGTGAATGTGTTATTCATTCGTTCTTTCATTCTTTTTCTTTTTATCATTCACTAGAGTAAGCTTAGGGTTCTTTTTATTTTCTTTTTTTTTCAAATTCACACAAAGACTATCAGAAATTTTCTTTTTTTTTGTACATTAAAAATATGGATATATTACTTTTTTCCTTAGGGTAATTTATAAGGTTGCTTAATGGAGGATTAATTTGAATGTAAATTAATTGTACAGTTCTTCTCGAACTTTCTTCTTTATAAATTGGATATCTTATTTTATCTTGTACATATTTGTACATTTTTATAATAAATTGGTGTTAGTTTAATGGTTGTTTTATTTTTACAAATTGTACAATATTATTTGGGTCAGTCAATAACTGACTGATAGAAGTCTTATAGACTATTATGAGCTTATCTGACAGATAACTAGACTCTAGGTAAGTAGGTTAAACCTCGTCATCTATTGAAGACCAGTGTCAGTGGAACTCAGTGGGTAGATACTGCGTCGTAAAATATTCTTGCGTTAATTAGTTTGGTTAGAAGAATCCAAAATGGTCGACATTAGGCGAAGTCTTATTTTGCAAATAGGAACTATGCTTTTAAAAGGTAGTAGAGCCATGTTGATTTCAGCTCGGTTGGGTCGACCCTCGCAAGATGTAATATGACAGCTTCCGTGATGTCGTGTTTTGTTAGCGAGTGCGAGACCGGAGGTCCAATGATGCAGAAGCATCACCAGGCCGCCATGGTGTGGGTCACTATACTGCATTATTGCTGGTCTACGATCGCAAAGAGTATGGTGACCACTACTCTTCTATTCCGTTCATGATTTCCATACGCAGAGTAGAGTTACTTTGGTAGGACGAATATAAAAAAAAGCATAAGGTAGAATTATGTTGATATAAGTGACAAGGGGTAATTTGAAAAAAATGCATCAGTAATCTAAATTCACATGAATATTATAAAGGTGAAAAAAAGTTTGTTTGTTATGCACGAAAACTACTTAACTGATCATCATGAAACATATTCTTGGAGGTATAAGAAGTAACATAGGACACTTTTTTATTAAATGCAACAGAAGTTGAGGGTGAAGGTTAAAAAAAAATAGCCTTTATTTACAGGTTTTATTCAAGGTCAGGTTTGCACAATTTGTATCTAACATGATAGTTTCATGTTAGATACAAATAACAATACTTAATTATAGTATATTAACTTTACTATTCCTATTTTTCTGTTTGTAAGTATAAAACTTAACATTTGCTGTCAGTTACCATGTCAGGCTGTCTTGTGACATAGACCTCCTCAAGATCCCTCCACAAATATGCAGCTAACAGCAATGGACAGGCATTTCCTGTCCATTGCCGTCCTTCTCCAACCCTTCGGCAAATCGTCTTCCCATCTTTAATTATATGACTACAAGCAGCAAGACACATTAGGCGAAAGTTAGGAATATTATAAATTCAAAAGTAGATATGTTTGTCAGTTACGCTTTCACGGCTAAACCGTTGAACAGATATATCTGAAGCTTGGCTTGGAGATACTTTGATTCTTGAGGCAGAACATAGGCTACATTTTACTGTGATAGTCCTCCATACACTGCCCTTCCGGATCACAGCGATCACTGGGAGTTTCAATAACTGTACTATACTTTCCTTCATCATCATCAGCAGCCTTGAATAGTCTGCTACAGGACTTAAATCCCCTCAAAAAGAAGGTTTCGACCAATCGTGTCCAGTGTGGTACTATACCAACCTGGACACGATTTTGTATAGGGTTTCTAACATGATTGTTTTCTCTTTGCAAAGCTATTATTCTTTAGTGTGTTTTATAATGGGCTCTTGATACACTCGGTATTCGCAACCCGTCACCACATGGGTACAATACCTATATTTTACCTAACACATACATTCAATTTTTTTTTATTGTCTGGGTAGGTTATGGGAAATTAACACAATAGATGTTGTTCAATTTTGTCATATTGTGTTTAAGCTGCTAATCGACGAATGGACAGACGTATAGTGTATAAAGTAATTGAATTTAAATGAAATATGTATAGAAAATTGTGTTTTTGTGCCTTCGTGTTGATATTGAGAAGTAAGTATATGTTAAATATTTTTAGTATATGTTAACTTAAAGTTTTTATATCAAAGAAAGTTTTAAATCAGTGTGGCTTTTTGTACGATTTTTTCAAAATAAATTTTACGGCGAGGAAGAAAACCCTATATAAAAATACGTAATATCAATACGTAATATGAGTCACAGGACTCCATAATGACCTTGGAGGGCGGTTTAAAGATTCTTTGTCAACGTTTGAGCTTCAAAGTAGTTCAAGTAAAGGGACGCGAAAAAAGAGGAATGATGACCATAGCAATGCAGCACTGCAATTATTAAACCAATTCACAACACATCACCTCTTCTTCCTAGCCTTTATTATTCCCAAGATTAATTGATTTGGGGTCGGTTACTAGTTCAACAGGTTTTACCTGAATATCAGTATTTACACGGAGCGACTGGCATCGGACCTCCGCGACCCTAGGGGTGAATTGAATTTGAAGGTTGAACTAGTTGTCAGTGTATTCTAAGAGGTTAGAATAAGAAGATGGTGCCCGCTTCAGTGCGGGCTGGCGCTGGGAGGGGTCCGGATGGCGTAAGAAAGCGGTTCCCGGATCCCTCCCGTCTCAGGCGCAGAGTGGCACACCGTGGTGGTTTAGTGGATAGTCTGGCTGGTGTCAGTCAGGAGTCCCACACAAAGCGAACCCCCTGTACCCGCAGGGGGGGACCGAAGTGAGTAAAGGCATTCCACCACGTCAAAAAAAAGAAAAAAAAGTTGTCAGTGTATTTGAGGACACTGACTTCCCAATAACTATTGCCATAGTTGTTCATGACAACCTGGACCGACGAATTAACGTACTCTCCGCGCCACGACGGGAAACATCGCCATCTTCTATATTCCTGGCTGCTATTAAGAATTTCTTGGAAAAAAACCCAACAGCAGACCGACCGGGGAAACGAACACGAGACCTCTTGATCTGCAGTTGCTTCGGCTAACCACTAGAGCAACGAAGCAGCACTCATAAGTCAATTCACAACAGAAATGTGTTCAATAAACTAACTAGTAGTCATAAATATTATTCGTATTACCAGGTAGTAGTAGCTATACAGGATACCCAGTTAAATGAATACGATATCCGGATATCGATCTTTAGTTATATCCACCCGAAGTCAGGCCATTTCTTTCAAAGGCATCTTAGGCTTTGTTCATACCAGTCAGAAAATATCGTATAATGTTTATTGCATTTCCTAATTTTTCAGGTTTAAATGCTCATGGCAGATTTCTGGTGATACCAGAGGACGTTCCAGCTGGATTGGCGACTATTTATGGATTCGCTCCACTTTTGCACAAAGGTATAGTGGGGAAAAAGTATTATTAAGTTATTCCAATAGTTTTTCTATAAAGTAAATCGATTCACCAGTGATACGACTATAACAAATACTGAACACAAAACTCCGTGTGGGGACGGATCAACAAGACGGCGTGTAAGACCAAAGGAGTAAACTGTTCAGACAACAAATTATAGACGCTATTTTCAACAAGTTATGCACATTGCACAATTTTAGAAGGTATATAGATAGATCAGACACTAGAAACACTAAAAAATTACAAAAAAAAACCCCACTACCCTTACCGAAACGTTCGCGCCAAATTTCGAATTGTATACTGCCCACAAATCAAAGGATTAATAACAGTTTTTACTTATTATTAAATAGTTTTTATGTTCAATAGCCTCAAATGTTTGTATATTAGGTAACGACCATCGAATCGGCTTTGGTTTTCGTTTCGGAAACCACGCCGACCTGCAGATACTGTACGAGTTGGGACCTCAAACCGTAACAAAACCTTTACAGGCGTCGAGTAAGTTTTATATTAACTTATTAGTCTATCTGTCTTGTACCAATTAACCTACTTTCTAAGGAGAGCAGGGCCGGACCGTGAGCTTAGGAGGCCCTGGGGTAATACTACTTAGGGGCCCACCTAATAACTCAAAGTACGGAAAAAAGTGTTTTAGTTAATTAAATAAATAAATAAATATTTCCGAGATCTAACACACAACGCCATCTAGTCCCAAACTAAGCAGAGCTTGTATTATAGGTACTAGACAACTGATATAATACTTATATACTTTTTTTTTTGTAAATACATACATATCATACATAGAAAACACCCAAACTCCGAAAAAATATTTGCAGATCATACAAACATTTGATCCGACCCGGGAATCGAACCCGAGACCTCAGGAACAACAGTCGCGTACGCTACCGCTGGGCCACCGAGGCAGTCAAGTATAATCCATACTTCCATATTTATATTATAAATGCGAAAGTAACTCTGTATATCTGTCTGTCCTGCTGTCATGGCCGATTTCAATGAAATTTGGCATTGATATACTTTAATTCCTGAGGAAGTCTGCCGAACACTTACTATCAGTTCGAAATAGCAACACCTGAACGAAGCCATCATTAATAGGATTATGTACCTTACCATTACCAGTTAATTTAGTAAAATTGGAGTTATTTTCGTCTACTTTTGACGTTAGCTTGAATTAGCTTGAGGCCCTTGAAATCTACGGGGCCCTGGTCTGTTATCCAAAATGCCATATGATAGATCCGGCCCTGAAGGAGAGGCCTATGTCCTGTCCTGCATCCAGCAATAAACTATTAAAGACTGTTATGTATATGATGATGAATTAATGTACCTTTATCTATTTAGGTACGTCGTATATGTATGTCGGCTACAGCGGCATAAAGTAATCTATGTCCTTCCTCAAAAGAAATGTTTCTCGGTAATTTCATTGAAATCAGTGGAGCGGTTTAGCTGTGAAAGCGTAACAGAAAGACAACCAGACACAGCTACTTTCAAATTTATAATATTGGTATGAATATGGATGTAAATAAATGAAGAAAATAGGAGAAAAAAAATGGACCTGTAGGCTAAAGTACACTGAAAATGAGAAATGAAACTACATTGGAACGTAGATAAAAATATTCTTTATCCTATAGATTAATGTGTATTCCAGAAACCCGCTCGGCGCCATACCGGCAAAGATTCGCGCGCCGCCACCCGATCCTGGAGCTGTTATTACGAACTGGTTTCTTCAAAGACAGTTCATATGACAATAACGTCATACATGATTGTGAGCCTCGATAAGACTACAGAAGAAATAAAACTAATTCATTACATATAAGAAATGTTAATGAAACTGATTGAATAAAAGTAATGTTGTTCTGTATCTATATTTGCTTTTTATTTTATTATAGACCGAAAAGTGTTGCTTTTCATTAGAACTTTATACCTACTTATTTATTAACTTACAAATTCGGTACACAATACTATAAGACACCAGTATTCCTTACGGACTAAGTAGGTTCAAGCATGGGCGTAGCTAGGTTGGAGTTCAAATCCCCTTCAAAATGCTTTTAAACTATTGATATTTTTACCCCACCCGCCAGGCATGATCATCTCGCCTGATTGGAAGATCCTACCTTTGTGTTGAAGGGACAAGACACTCGTTCCTCCACTAGCGCCCGAAAAACGTTGAAATTGAAATAAAAGACACAGATTAATATATTTCTTTATTTCTTATAAAATGCTTGGCTGACTACAGTAGGTACATTGTAATCTAAAACGATAACTCTGACCAAAAAATACGACTCCATTTTGTTTAATAACATCAATTCAAAATGGCGTCAAGCGTGTATATTAAGGAATAATGATTGGCTTTAATGTAAATGTTGAAATATAAAAATTAATTGATTAATATGAAAATATTTCTACAGTTATTTATTGAAACAGTTTTATCTTAAATCTGACAATAAGTACATTCTAAACTAGGAAATGCTTGCTAGCCTATGGAACGTTCCCTTAATCTAGCGAAATAATCACAAGAAATCATTATAGATTTATTTAACAGTTTTATTTCTACGGGACAGAAATATNAAAAATATGCAAAACCGCAGGTTATTTTATCATTAATAAGTAACTGCAATTCCTCTGGAATATTTCAACTAATATCTGAATTCAAACACAATTCCAGTACATGAAAACCGCAACATTGACAAAAGACTTATATTATTAATTGTAAACTTAAGAAACCAAATTTTAATGGAACTTATATTTATATATTTATAGCCTTCTTTATTTTTTTTTAAAGTTTTACAGAATTGAATACTTAAAAACTGAATTTTGAAAAGAAAAAAGTGAAAAATTAGCAAGTAATGAATATTTAAAAAAAACCGACTGCGTATATTTTTTTTATTTGATGTTCCCAGTGCCACTGTCACGACTAAGACGAATCGATTGACACCACCGACAAGCCGTTTAGGCTCTAGGGCAAAGAAATATAGACACGTACATACACTCGAACGGTATAACTCTCCTTCTTTCGCAGTCCGGTAAAAAGAAATACAAAATGAGTAAAAAGCATTTTTAGTATTTGATATATCAAAGTATCCTCGGTTCGTAGTTGTTGAAGCAGAAATTCGAGTCAATATGATTATGTCAGGGTTATAGATGAAAATATTTAATACTGCTTGTATTTTAACGGCATATCACTCAAGATAAAACGAGCATAGATATCTAATGGTAAGAAGTCCCTCATCATTATCATCTCAGCCAAAAGAAGACTTCTCCTGGATAAAAGCCTCTCCCAAGATTCTCCACTAAAACTGGTCCTATGCTGTCCGCACCCAACGGCTTTCCGCCTAAAACAAAAGGTCCCTAGCGAAATCTATTGAAAAACAACCGCGAACCTTCAGTAATATTTAAATTCTGTTTAACATACAAGACTTTGATGTATTCATTTTTGGACATTTTTAGAAAATTAAATTTTAAAACTATCTCCTAGCCAATTACGGCCACGGTGGCCAGTCTCAACGGAGACTAGCCAACTACGCAGGAGATATTATAGTGCACTAGTGTGTGCGCAAACACAGGTGCACTCTCTGTTCCCTTTCTCTCATAATCCGATGGGACGGTTAACCGACACGACTGGGAAGAGATCAGGCGCAGGACTGACAGCTTTACGTGCTATCCGAAGATTCCGAGAAATTGGAAGTTGGGGCCTGAACCCACGGGGGTTCAGGCCCCAACTTCCAACTTAATCTTTTAAAACTATGTTGCATATAAATTGGATTGTTCTCTACCCTATATGATACCCTATTATCCTATATGGAAAGAAGTTCGAGAAATAATCTATAATGTTCCTGCAGAATTTAAATTACCTATATTTCTATACGATTTCAAAAGAAAACCCGACAACGTGGATCAGTGTGGAAACTTTAATAGGCACATTAAATATTTATTGTGATATTAACTGAAATTTAAAACAAAATTCCTA